>QRDG01001778.1:1202004-1263637 GCA_012064385.1 Puccinellia tenuiflora | reverse complement strand
GTAAACGCGTCACACGAACACGTCCTCGTGTACCCGCGGTGCCGGGGGAGATACTCCGCAACTCGCCCGCGGGAGGCCGGGTCTCAGCGCGATACGCAAGACAGAGACTCGGCACGTTTGAAACCAGACGCCCCAGCCCCTCGGGAGGGACCCCGTCGGAGGAGAGCCGGCGACGATTGGCTGTGAACTTGGCCGGTTTTTGACCGCTCCAAGCTCGGTTGTCGATATTCGTCGAAATCTAGTTGAAGTCGCCGAACAACGGAAGCATAAACAGGGTTTGAGGGTAAAAAGTAGAGGTTGTATTGATTTGTCGATTGTTTGCTTAATTTCAATCGGCCGTCACTCCTACATATATAGTGAGGCGGCTGGACTTCCCGTACAAGTATTGGACTTCTACAAGGATTACAACTCCTGAATCAAGTCGGTTTCTACCTCTAAATTAGGTAATAGTCTCGGTCGGCTTCGGCTCCCTTTGGAAAGTCACCTTTTGCCTTTCCGTGTTGACCTTGACTCATCCTGGCTCCACCGACTCCTTGTTTGGGCTGGGCAAGCATTAAGTTCTCCTCGCGTCTGGCTTCTCTGATGCAGCTTCTGAAATCTTCAAGAATCCTCAAGTCTAGCCTGCGCCGGGGTCCTTTAAACCGGGTTCTGTCAAAACCGGGTTCTGTCATAAAACCGGGGTCCTGTTAAAACCGGGTTCTATCAAGCCATGTTCTGGACACGCCGGGTCCCCTTTGAGTTATTCCGAGCAAACACTCGAACCTTTGATCCGGGTTGTCACAGAAATGACTCCTGGCCTGAGGACTCCTGAACCTGGTACCTGCCAAAAACGAGTGCTAACACATGCCCCCCTGTTTCTAGTAGAGCTTGCGTACTAGAAAATATACAATGTAGAAGATTTTGATCTAAGGGCGATGCTTAAGCTCATCGGCCCTATGTATAGCTTCACGCAGTTTGCCATACACTTGGATGGAATTTCTTCAGGTATTTCCCATTGATAGCTTGAGGCAACATGCTGCCCTCCAATGTTTCCACCAAATATGAGTTGCCGGGTACAATCCTTATGATCCTCAACGGCCCTTCCCAACTCGGCGACCACTTGCCGAACTTCCGGCTCCTAGAACCAATTGGCAGTATAACCTTCCAGACCAAGTCGCCGATTTGAAAATTCTTAATCCGGACCCTCTTGTTGTAAGCTTTTGCTACCCGCAACTTCTCCTTCTCTATGTCCTTCAATGCCTTGATACGTTTGTCGGCTACTTCATCAATGTTGTCCATCATCAAATTGTGATAATCCTCAGCCGACAAATCGTTCTGCTTAGCGAACCTCAAAGCAGCCAGATTTACTTCTGCTGGTAAAATGGCTTCTTGTCCATACACTAACTCGAAAGGAGTTACCTTGGTTGCACCATGCCTTGAGATCCTGTGAGCCCACAAAGCCTCGGACAGCACCTCATGCCACCTCCTTGGGTAGTCCTGAACTTTCCTCTTGATCAACCTAACCAGAATCTTGTTGCTTGATTCGGCTTGTCCATTGGCTTGAGCATAATATGGAGATGAACTGAGCATCTTGATTCCAAGTGATTCGGCAAACTGTTTCACCTCTTTAGCCATGAAGGAGGTGCCTTGATCTGTAGTGAGAGTCTGCGGAATACCGAATCGATGAACAATATGCTCAGCAATAAATTGAATTACCTCTTTGTGGGTCATATTTCGGAGGGGTACTGCTTCAGACCACTTGGTGAAATAATCAGTAGCAACCAGCACGAACCGATGCCCTTTGGATGAAGCTGGGTTAATCATACCAATGAAATCCAATGCCCATCCTCTAAAAGGCCACGGTTTTATTACTGGGTTAAGAAGTGAAGCCGGCGCTAACTGAATATCTCCAAATTTCTGGCACGCTTCGCATCCCTTGTAGTATCGAAAGCAGTCATTGATCATCGTCGGCCAATAGAACCCGGCTCGTCTGAGCATCCACTTCATTTTGTGGGCCGACTGATGTGTACCGCACAATCCCTTATGCACTTCTCCCATGGCGATCCGAGATTGATCTTCATCTAGGCATTTGAGAAGAAGCCCATCAACTGTTCGGCGATACAACTCGTCATCTACCAGAGTATATTTGAAAGCAAGCCGCCGAATAGCTCTCTCGGTTCTCTGACTCGGATCCTTTAGATAATTGATAATAGGGGTTTTCCAATCAGCTGGCCGAGTCTCGCCAAGTTCTTCTGGAACTGAATTAGATAACTCAGCCTTCCTTCCATCTCCCGAGTTTGATGACTCGCCCTTTCCTTCAGCTGCCGAGTTTGATGACTCGGCTCCTCCTCCAGCTTCTGAGTTATCGACAACAGCTAGCATCGGCTTCTCTGCCATGAAAACTCCTCTGCTGACATGATAGCCTGATGCTTGCTGCGCCAAATCGTTGGCGAGCCAATTGTCCTGCCTGGAAACGTGAGATATGGAAAAATAGTCCAAAGCTGATATAATATCCAGGCACCTATCGAGATATGTGTTGAGTGATCCATTGTTACACTGGAAGACCTTAGCCACTTGCTGGACTATAAGTAGTGAATCACCATATGCCTCGACATGAGTTACCCCTGCATCCTTTAAAATCTCTAGCCCGAGTAGAAGAGCTTCATACTCGGCTTCATTGTTAGTGCAAAAATAATCGAGACGACAGGAGGTTTCAAAGACAGTACCGTGGGGTGATATACACACAACGCCGACTCCTTGTCCACCACTACAAACTGAGCCATCAAAATAAAGTTTCCACGGTACAGCCGACACAATATTTAAGTCGGCTTCTTGATCTGGGTCAACCCGATGCTCGACGATGAAATCGGCTACAATCTGGCCTTTTATAGACTTGAGAGGTTCATAAGCCAAATCATATTCAATCAATCCATATGCCCACTTGCCGATTCGTCCGCTGAGAATCGGCCTATGTATCATGTGCTTAATGACATCGGTTTGACTAAAAACTTTGCACTCACCCGATCAAAGATAATGGCGTAACTTGGTGCAAGCAAAATAAAGAGATAGGCACAACCTTTCTACAAAGCTGTACCTGGACTCGGCATCTAGCAGTCGTCGACTCAGATATGTAATGACATACTCCTGTCCTTCGGCTTCTTGAGTTAAGGCGGCTCCAATCACCCTTTCCTCGGCTGCAATGTAAAGCCGAAATGGTAGACCACGAGTCGGCTTTCTCAGAACTGGAGGTTTAGACAAACAGGCCTTTATTCTATCGAATGCCTCTTGCTGTCTTGCCCCCCAGGTGAACTCGTCATCATTCTTGAGCCGAAGGATCTGTGTGAATGCATCAACTTTCCCTGACAAGTTAGTAATAAACCTCCTCAAATAATTTACCTTGCCTAAGAATTTCTGCATATCCTTTTTACAAGTCGGCGCCTGTACTTTCTGAATAGCTTCAATCTTGGCCGGGTCAATCTCTATGCCGGCTTCATGTATGACGAAACCGAGGAACTTTCCAGCCGACACACCAAAGGCACACTTCAAAGGGTTCATCTTGAGCCCGTACTTCCTCATCCTTTCAAACGCAAGACGTAAGTCGGCCAAATGGTTTAACTCGCCGTCCGACTTGACAACTACGTCATCAATGTACACCTCCAGCACGACTCCAAGAAGATCATGAAATATTAAGTTCATCGCCCTTTGATATGTAGCACCAGCATTCTTCAGCCCAAAGGTCATCACTGTCCATTCGAATAAACCAACGAACCCGGGGCAGCGAAACGCTGTTTTAGCCGAGTCCTCTTCGGCCATGAATATTTGATTGTACCCCGCATTCCCGTCTAGAAAGCTGATGACTTTGTGTCCAGAGGCATCATTGATAAGCATATCGGCTATTGGCATGGGATATTCATCCTTGGGCGTAGCTCGATTTAGATCTCTGAAATCTATACATGCCCTGATCTTACCAGATCCCTTCTTTTCGACCGGTACAATGTTGGAGATCCACTCAGCATACTTGCAAGGCCGGATAAAGTTAGCTTTCAGGAGCCGGCCGATCTCTTCTTTGATCCGATCATATATTGCCGGGTTGAATTTACGAGTCGGCTGCTTATATGGCCTGAAGCCGGCTTTTATTGGTAACCGATGCTCGACGAGCTCTCGGCTTAACCCAGGCATCTCGTGATATTCCCAAGCAAAGCAGTCTACATACTCCTTGACTAGCGCGATTAGCTCGGATTTGTAATCGGCTTCTAGCTTTTGACTTACAAATGTCGGCCTAGGAATAATGCCATCCCCAATATCCACCTCTTCGAGTGGGTCGGCCGATGTGAAACCTTGCCCCAACTTATCCATGTCGTCTGGTTCTTCAATCGCTTCACACATATCGTTCCTTTCGGCCCGATACTTGTCCAGACGCTTCTGCAGCCACTCATTATTGTTGGGATCCATTTACTTGAGATGTAGCCGATTGCTTCCAACCGGCTTTAAAGACACTGGCACGAATCCGTCCCGGGTAGCACTCAGGAAATCGAACCCAGATAGATCACGTCCCGAAAGACATGTGGCATTTGAGTGCTGCCAATCAGCAATGGACTCGGCTAATGCAATGCATGCCGAGTTATCAGCATGAACGACTTCAATCTCGTCATCGATCCATTGTACGAGCTGTTGGTGCATGGTGGATGGCACACATTGATTTGCATGGAGCCAATCTCGTCCAAGTAGCACATTGTAATTTCCCTGCACCTCAGCAACAAAGAACACGGTGGCCAACGTCTTACTTCCCACGGTCAGCTCCAGACTTATGACTCCTTTGGCCTCAATTCCTTCTCCTCCTTCGAACCCGTTAAGCACCATGTTCGTTTTCATAAGATCTGCATCCTCTAGTTGTAATTTCTTGAAGACAGAATACGGCATTAAATTCACCACAGCGCCTCCATCCACCATCATCCTGGTAACCGGTTTTCCATTGATGTGTCCTCTGACGTACAAAGGTTTCAGGTGCTTCACCGGTTCCTCAGGTTTTGCGAAGATGGCATTCTTGGGTCCAAAGTTGATTTGCGCTACCTCGGCTTCCTCTGCTACAGCACGGAACTCGGCAGGCAAATAATATACCATGTTAATATCCATACTTACCCGAGTTGGCGTACTTTCATAGTCTAGTAATTCTTCATCTGCGGGTCTTCCAGCTCGCCCGCTGCCAAGTCATCTGCCAGGTCTTCATTTGTTGAATTCTCTGCCGACTCCTCATTCGCCGACTCCATATCCGACTCGCCTGTTGCCGACTCCTCTCCTGCTTCCAAGTCTGCTGCCTCGACTTCATCTGCCCATGACGCATAAGTGGTGGCCGGCACAGGAGTCGATCCTATTTCCTTGCTCACAACAGGACTCGGCGCAATCGCCAAAGGAGTCGGTACAGGAGTCGGCTTTGGTACCCATAGATGAGCCGACACCATTGGTTTTTCAGCGTTGAACTTAGCATCTCTGGCTTGCTCAGCATCCTTCTCTGTCATCTCCCGGTTCCTTGCCCTCTGCAGTTTCCGCTTCTGTGTTTTCGTTATACCCTACGGACACCACTTTGGCTGAGTATATTTCGGGTCCCGGGGTCTGACTACCGCATTTTGGCTAGACCCGGCCTCATGGTTACCAGACACCGTTTTAGGCACGATAGCAAGTATCGGCTTATCATTTGTAGGTTCTGCAACCGAGTCCTTCAACTTCAGCACATGTGTCCCAATGACCAATGACTTTTCTGGAACCAACCTCTTTTCCATGTTGGTGGCCTTGGCTCCTTGGTCCTTGATTCGCCAGTAGGAAGATTCACCAGGATACACAAGTCGGCTCTGTACCGTTTGCCGGGTTACTTGACGCTTGTACTCCCCGGCCGACTCCTGGTATTGGTGACTTCTCTCAATAGATGGTGACCTCGGTCGCTTCCCATATTGCCGAGTCACCTTAGACTCGGCTTGGCGCACGTACTTGTTCAGTAACATATCGAAAGTCGGCTTAACCCTCCTTGGCTTATACTCAGCTTGATTTGTCTTCCATTTGCCGACTTCCGGGTTCTTGGGCTTCACGAACCGAGGTTGTCCCCCGAGTTCTGGATTCCGGTCCCTGGGTTCTTTCGCTTGTGGTTGTTGCCCCCCGAGTGTGGAGTTCTTGACAGTAATCTTGATAACCTCCTTTCCGTCGGGTTGCCGGATCAACATGACTTCTCTCCTGGCTTCCTTGACGCCGGCTTTTCTCCTGGGCTCACCAATAACCACATTAGCCTTATTAGCGGCTTCGGCCGCTTCTGGCCGAAGAAGTACCTTCTTTCCCTCAAGATCAAGCACGTTCATTGGGAACGGCTGTGTATCAATGGCCATGCCAGCAAAACTTAATCGTCCATCATTGAGGGCCGATTGAATCTGTCGACGAAAGACATTGCAATCATTAGTAGCATGAGAGAAAGAATT
Source organism: Puccinellia tenuiflora (assembly GCA_012064385.1). Classification (NCBI taxonomy): domain Eukaryota; kingdom Viridiplantae; phylum Streptophyta; class Magnoliopsida; order Poales; family Poaceae; genus Puccinellia; species Puccinellia tenuiflora. The sequence goes on along the minus strand of QRDG01001778.1, from coordinate 1,257,197 downwards.
GTGATACTTGCAATACGCACGCCTCCTTAATTCATCAGGTGACGGCATGACATGATTAACTCGGATCACTTTGTCTTTTAACAAGGCATCAAATATCCTGTCACACTTGCCTACGTCAAAAGTACATTTAACTTCATCATCCCGATTCTTACGAATCGGTTTTAAGTCATCACACATATAGGGTTTGGCCTTGCTCGGCCAAACGAACTCGGCTACGTAAACATCGGCTTCATCACCGGAGTCGGCATCATATTCGATAGCGTTAAGCCGACTCCTGCTCATCCGATGTGAATCTTTGGACTCGTGGACTCGGCTTTCATGAGCCAAAGCCTTCTCCTGAACTTGACCAACAGAAGAGAACTCGTGTCCTTCTAGCTTCTCTCTCAGATACGTTCTCAACCCGTTAAAAACTAAGTCGGCCATATCTCTCTCGGTTATCGCCAAACTATAACATCGGTTTCTAGTATTTCTAAATCTTTTGATATAATCGGATACCGATTCATCATGTTTCTGCTTAACCGACGTGAGATGGGATAGTTTTAATTCAACCTCTCCAGCATAGAAGTGCTCATGAAATTTTCGCTCCAGGTGAAACCAAGTATGTATAGAGTTAGGAGCTAAAGCCGAATACCAAGAAAAAGCAACCCCGGTCAATGACAAAGAGAACAAGCGAACTTTGATGTGATCATGATTAGCTTCGCCTAATTGAGCCAAGTATTGACTAATGTGTTCCCATGTCGATTTGTTATCCACCCCATTGAATTTAGAAAACTCAGGAACTCTATAGCCAGGTGGGTAAGGTTGCAGGTCGAAATACTCGGGATAGGGCTTAACGTAAGTTCTATGCTTTGGCATAATCCCGAGTCTATCATAGGCTATCTGATCTAACCTCTTCTGGAACTCAACCAGCAAATCGTCCCTACTGGCCGATTGACTCGGCACAAGAGCAGAATTGGTCACAGGGCCGGGTTGTATCCAAGGAGCCGAATTTGAATTCGGCATTGACTCGCGTCCCGGAAATTGCACCGCTGGTCCCGTCTGACCCGCCGGGTAGGGTGAACTTCGGATCGGAGTCGGACAGGGTAATGCATTGACAACCCGACTTTCCTTGTTTGGGCTCATCGGTTGGGCGTCCGATGTTTGGCCGTGGATGGTGTTTTTCTTAGCAGCATCAAGTTCCATGACAGCATTATAAACAGTATTTGTACCTTGTGAAACATGGAATTGAATTTCAGCTAATTGCTCAGAAGTAAAGACACTGTTACTTACAGCGGGTGTGTCGATGTTGATGCTTAGAGGAACATATTCCGGCTCCTTGATCGGCGCAGTTGCACCTTGCCGATCTAGCTTAAAGCTGGCCAAGTATAACTCCTCGTCTTCCTGTTCCCGCTTGAGTCGCAGCGCCTCGAACTCCTCGCTCCTCTTCTTTTTCCACTCATCCAGACCTTGGCGTTGCGCCTCCGACAAGTCTTTGAGAGTAGGCTTGATGATGTTGTCGGTGGTGATGCCGGACAGATCTGTAGCCTTGGAACCGGACATTGTTATCCGATTTTAGGTTTAGAGATTATGTCCCCAGCGGAGTCGCCAAAAAAGTGTGTTGCGATGTAAACGCGTCACACGAACACGTCCTCGTGTACCCGCGGTGCCGGGGGAGATACTCCGCAACTCGCCCCGCGGGAGGCCGGGTCTCAGCGCGATACGCAAGACAGAGACTCGGCACGTTTGAAACCAGACGCCCCAGCCCCTCGGGAGGGACCCCGTCGGAGGGAGCCGGCGACGATTGGCTGAACTTGGCCGGTTTGACCGCTCCAAGCTCGGTTGTCGATATTCGTCGAAATCTAGTTGAAGTCGCCGAACAACGGAAGCATAAACAAGGGTTTGAGGGTAAAAAGTAGAGGTTGTATTGATTTGTCGATTGTTTGCTTAATTTCAATCGGCCGTCACCTCCTACATATATAGTGAGGCGGCTGGACTTCCCGTACAAGTATTGGACTTCTACAAGGATTACAACTCCTGAATCAAGTCGGTTTCTACCTCTAAATTAGGTAATAGTCTCGGTCGGCTTCGGCTCCCTTTGGAAAGTCACCTTTTGCCTTTCCGTGTTGACCTTGAACTCATCCTGGCTCCACCGACTCCTTGTTTGGGCTGGGCAAGCATTAAGTTCTCCTCGCGTCTGGCTTCTCTGATGCAGCCTTCTGGAATCTTCAAGAATCCTCAAGTCTAGCCTGCGCCGGGTCCTTTAAACCGGGTTCTGTCAAAACCGGGTTCTGTCAAAACCGGGTCCTGTTAAAACCGGGTTCTATCAAGCCATGTTCTGGACACGCCGGGTCCCCTTTGAGTTATTCCGAGCAAACACTCGAACCTTTGATCCGGGTTGTCACAGAAATGACTCCTGGCCTGAGGACTCCTGAACCTGGTACCTGCCAAAAACGAGTGCTAACACCCTGCAAGGCGGTCATGCTCTCGCATGCCCGCGCAAGCTCCCTCCTCCATGCTCATGTTCATTCCAACACAGCGCACCTCTCCTAGATACCAAATCAATGTAACTTAGTCCACGTTGTAGCGTGTAACTCTGGTTCGCCATTTTTGGGTCGCTGGTGTTCTTGTGGATTCCGATGGCGGGCGTTCTGGTAGTCAGAAACTGGCATTTGGCATTTGTTGTGTACCAAAGCACATGTAGTGTATACATTTGCTTAAATTTGAATTCACGTCAAATTATTTCTCCCGTTGCAACGCACGGGCATATGTGCTAGTAATATAATAAAGGCAGTAAGGCTTCTTTGATCGGTCCGTCAGCACTTTTACAGTTTTACCCTCCCACCAAATCTTTACCTATACTATTCAAGTCACGTAACGGTTGGTTGATCTTTCCCACCGGTTACACTTGGGCAGGAGTATTTCTCCCGTACGTCCCGACGAGCGCACCCTCGATCGATTCAGCGACCGTGCCAAGAAACCACCAACAGCACGCGCACGTAGACGCCCCTCGATCTATGCCGCCACGCCTCCTTCACCGCTGCTTCGTCCTCCCGCCGACGTCGCCTATCCGTCCTCCCTCCGGCGACGTGGCTGCAATCGTGCGCCTTTCTAGCTGGTCCCAATCTCCTCCTACCGGTGTCTCAAGCCGCCCCGCGTGCTCAGATATCTCAGTCTATGGCTGAGGGCCTACGACGGATCCACCACACCACCGCCGCGCCTGCCCAAGTATTTCCGGCGATGCGTCAATGGATGGATACAGAGCGGGAGAAATTGCTGCATGTGGAGAAGAAGGGGCGTGCAGGGGATTGAACGGCCCGAGGCGAGGAGACGGGAACGTGCTTCTTACATACGGACATACGGTTCCGTGCATTCCTGGACCCGGAGGCGACAGATGCAGCGGGCAGTGGAGCATTTGGCGACCTGCGTTTATGACTTGGATCCTCGCGCGGTGCACCTCCCGTCTCAAGCTAGCCGCTGGCACCGATCTGTAGCTCGTCAGCATGCATGTGATGTGAGTTAGATTGAGAAAGGTCGCAGGTAAATTTGTTTTCATTTAGTGTGGCCAACAGGGGATCGAACATGCACATTTGCTCCTATTAGCATTAGTACTCTGATGATTTGATGGATTGCAACAGATATCACCCCAAACTCTGATTGTACAAAATTAAATGATTATGCAACTACACTGAATACTTCGAGTTGAGAAAATTAAATATGGTATTGATGGCCGGTGTATGTTGTTCAACATTAACTTGAGTTGGCTTTCTAATGCTGGCATAAATTCTTTGCAACAATATGGCAACACATGCTTCATCCAGGGAGGCCGTGATCAATTTTGTTTTAAACGAGGACAAGCCCAAGAGTGTCAAAGTCCTAGACTGTGAAAACGCCTTTTGTTTTTCACAATTTTATCCACGTATTTTTTTAACGAGATATACGTCTCCATGTTCAAAGTTGCAAGGGGTGCAAAACAAGGAAACAAGAGGGGTGTGAGATTGCCACGTGAGAGTGTTAATTGGGTTAATTACATGGTTTCTCGGTCTCGCCAAGCCTATGGTTGTTGAAGCCCACCCTCCGAACCCACCCAACAGCGAGCCACCATAGCGAACTTTGTAAATAATTCTTAACAATCCAACGTCCGGTAGCTGTAATAAAATATTCAAATAATACGAGTAGGTTATTCTTTGTTAATACTCCCTCGACATGCCTTTGTCCAAATAGGAATGTATCTAGACATGTTTTAAGTCTACTAGATACATCCCTATTTGACAAGCTCAAGTCATCTAATTTGGAAAGGTTGGAGTAAATATGTGTTAACAGTGTACCAAAGAGGAGTCAAATGCGAGGACGATGTTGTCAAGAGGGAAGATATAAACAAACCCGTTGCAATAAGAAGGCAATGTGTATTTTTCTATGTCACTATTTGCTGTACCTTTTTTTTGTACCGTGGCAACGCACAGTCATATTTGCTATTATTCATAAAAGTAGTAAGGGTACATATTTGATACACATACAAGCAACATTTAAACTAAAAAGATGCAAGGGGTTGTACTGCTGTATGTCGCCCTCGTCGCAACTATCAAGCACCCAAATCTTTCGCGGTTGCCGGAGAAGAAGAGAACACGATGTTGGTCCACATCTTGACCCTGAAAAAATTACTAGCCAGGAGACGTACAGTGTAGATACGATAAAGGGGGAGAAATGCAACTTGTACACTATCAATCTCAAACATACCATCGACGGACCCGATAAGAGTCTTATCATAAGACGTATAACGATGGTTTGCATGGTTTGCATGGGATCACCCGCGCACGGAGCGGGTGACGCATAACGATGGAAAGCTCCAGCCTCTCGGCCAAGTTCACCGGCTCACCGTCGACCTGGTGCCACTCAAACTCCCTCACCAGGCAGGCCACAAAGTACTGGAGGTGAAGGAGCGACAGCTCTATGCCGGGGCATATCCTCCGGCCGGCGCCGAACGGGATCATCTTGATTTCCCTGCTCCCGGTCAGTTGCATGTCGGCACCCTCGCCGCCCGGGAGGAACCGTTCCGGCCGGAAGCGCCTGGCGTCCGGCCACACCGCCTCATCCAGCGCCATCTCGGCCAACGTGAAGTTCACCGTCGCGTGCTTGGGCACGTGGAAACCGTCTAGCGCCGTGTGTTCGTCGGCCGCGGCGTGTGGCATCACGAACTGTGCCGGCGGGTGTCGCCGGAGCCCCTCCAGAACGACGGCCTTCAGGTAGGGCATCCTCGGCAGGCACTCTTGTTGAATTCTGCCGACACCGACGACGTCGTGTATCTCTGCTCGTAGCTCTGCTTGGATGTGAGGCTGCAACACAAGGTTCGCCATGATCCACTGTACCACGGCCGCCGTGGAGTCGGTGCCGGCAGCCAGGAACTCGGAGCACAGGCTCACCATCTCGCCGTCGGTGAGCCTCCTGCCGCCGTCTTCGGGGATCCGGAGGCCAAGGAGAGAGTCCGCGTAGGTGCCGCGTGCCTGTCCTTGTAGTGTTTGTATCAGAGGAAGGAACAGCTCCTCCTGCCGGCGCCGGAGGGAGCGCAGACGCCTCCACATACGCCAGAACACGAGCTTGGCAACAGGCGTGTGCGCATCGAGAGCTTGGAACCCGATCGCCGACGTAGTGAACTCCCGCTGCACGGCCTCGACGGACGCGACGACGCCGTCGTCGAGCCCCTCGCCGAAGCACATGGCGACGAGCACGTGGTACACGGCGCGGTGCAGGAGGCCCTCGACCTCGACGGCGCCGGGCATCTGTCGCGTGATGCCGTCGATGAGGTCGTCCGCGGCTCGCCGGCGCGCGCCGGCGTACCGGTGGAGGGTGGACGGGTGGAGGACTTTGCTGGTGAGGTTGCGGCGGAGCACGCGCCAGAGCGGGCCGTAGGCGCAGGACGCGATGTTGTGCTGGTCGCTGGAGAAGATACGGGTTGTGAAGGTGGCCGGCGGCCTGTCGGCGAGCACCTCGGCGCGCTGCACCAAGGCGCGGTGCGCGACGGCGCGGTCGGAGACGAAGATGGCCGGGCGGGACGGGTTGATGCGGAGGGTGAACACCGGGCCGTACCGGGAGCGGACAGCGCGGATGATGGTGCCGAAGTTTGTCCGGCCGAGCAACAGGAGCAGGCCGGCCACCGTGAACGAGGGCGGGCCGGGTGGGAGCTGCGGCCTCCTGGAGCTGGTGGATTTACGCGGCGGCGCCGGCCAGACTAGGAGATACACGACAGGGCAGCACAAGGCTAAGGAGAGCAGGTAGTAGAGCAAGTATGCGGCCATGACTCCTACAGTACAAGCTAGCTAGCCAGTGAGTGAGCGAGTGAGCTCTTTTTTCTCTTCTCTTCTCTTATTATAGGAAAACGAATGCTTGCCCTTCAGCCGACCGATCACACGTCGCCCTCGACAAGCGCTGCGAATCCTCGCCTCTCACGTGGGTGGAATATCAAAAGTGTTTCATGTTTCTTTTATATCCCTCGCCTCTCATGCGCGTTGAGGACAAACGCGGGTGGATCGGTGTGTGCGTTCAGTACGGCCATGGATCCGGTGACATTCCTACTGCATGTAACCCGGTAACATGCACTAGATCTCGGCTATCTATTCCTCATCCAACAGACAACAATGATCTAAATTTCGATCTCGAAATTCCAACATTTTAGAAAAAAATGAAAAAATTGTAGTAAGTTATATACAGTCCATTGAGTATTCTGTAAAAATTCCGTGTCATTTACATTAATCGTTTATAAATTATTGGCTTTTTAAGTTTAAAATACGAAAAGCTAATAACTCATAAACAATTGATGTAAATGACATGAAATTTGTACAGAATACTCAACGGACCGTATATATTTTAATGGAATATTTTCAGTATTTTCTAAAATATTTCAATTTCAGGATCAAATTTTGAATCGTTGTTGTCCGTTGAATGAGAAATAGATGGCCTAGATCTGGTGCATGTTACCGTGTGACATGCAGACATACAGTACGCATGTCACCTGATCCCTGTCCGTTCAGTACTAGGTGATGTTCCTATCTACATCATGATTTCCTACTCTCCTACCACTAGCTCAGTATACTTAATCGGAGATTTATGGAAACTAGATGAACTGTGCGCTTCATTGCTTTGACGAATTTGGCGTATAAGAAATTTAAAAGGCCAAAAAAAAAAACACACAGTTACATCATTTGCACCTTCTCTCTCATTTGATTTAGTGTTAAAAAATCATTACACTTCTCCTTCCGTACACTCCTCCTCAAACTTAATCACAACACGGTCAAGATTGCTCCGTACCTCGTAACTGAGAGCAAGTATGCGTACTCCTAGTACAAGCTAGTTAACCAGTGAGCTAGCCAAGGATTGCCTTCAGCCAGCCGACCGGTCACGCTGGCGACAAGCGCGCAGTGCATACACTGTCTCCTCGCCTTTCACGTGGGTGTTCTTATTTCTTTTATAGAGCTCTCGCCTCTACAAGCCAGGCCCGCTCGGGCTGTGCGTCCAGGCTAGGTACTGTTGCTAGCTACTCCCATCATAATTTCCTACGGACCAACAAGAACTTTCAACACTGGATAACAGATTGATGGCGATTCTCTCTTCGCTCTTACGGCAACTTCAACACGCTGACCCATTTGGTTCGAAATGGTCCGTTTCGGTTCCGCATCCGGCCAGATCCATTTCTGTCCCAAATCTGGGATAGGTTTACGTCCACACGGACCTGAAACAGAGCGTCGCTACATCCGGCCGCATCCGTCCACATCCGTCCACGCCGGTCCATCTTCTCAATTCGGCCCCACTTGGCAGCGACCCAACCACCACCGCCGTCCTTCTTTATATCCACGCGTGCGGGGGACCCGGCCAGTTCATCCCCACTTGTGGCCAGCACTGCTCCCTCACCGCCGGCACCAAACCCTAGTCCACCGCCCACCGCCCGAGCCGCCCAATGGGGTTCTTCAAGCAAACCCTAGGGAATGGGCCGCATGATGCTGAGGCAGGGTCCTCGTCGGGGCGCCGCCCCCGCCCGCGCGTCATCGGCTCCGTTCCAGCTCGCCCCTCCGTCGGTGGCCAACCAGCCCCGGCGCAGGGACCGTCACTACATCAACATAGACCGCTGCCAGTGGTTCTGGGACAACGCCGTCCCAGTGCCATGGTCTGACGTGAAGCTGCCAAACAACTGACAACTGAATCCCGATAGGATTCCAGTGCCGGCCTTCCCGCGGGAAGGGCGAGAACGGCGCGCGGAGATCCAGCCGAGGCGCGCCCAGCTCCCGCCGGACCTCCTTGAACACCCAGCGTTCGCGGAGACGAGTCCATATTGGGACATGTGGTTCCGCGATGAGCACGACGCGCGCCGCCGCTCGGTCTTCACCGAGTTGCTGTCGCGGCCCCGACGTGGCTATGGTCCGGCGCCTCCCCCACCGGCCTGGGTCAAGGAGGAGGAGGACTCGGCGGAGGAGGAGGAGCCGCCGTAGCCGAGGAGGAGGAGGATGAGCTTGTCCAGCGGGCCATGGAGGACTCACTGCGCACCCTCGCCGAGGAGGAGCTCCAGAGGTGTCCAGGGCTGGATATCGTCCTCAAGCAAAGCGCCGAAGAGGCCCAGAACCCTCCGCCGCCGCCATGGTAAGAGGCCATGGCTCTGGATCTGCCGAAGGTGCCGCCTCTCCCCGCAGGACTTGTCGGCACTAGCTGGGCATGGACTGGCCCGCCACCGGAGCTGCACCCACCACCGGAGCAGCCGCAGGAGCAGCCACCGACTCCCTCAGCGACGACGAGGATGCCACCGACCCATCTTTGGGCCCCGCCACCATTCATCGACCTCTGCGAGGACGACGACGATGAGGAGTAGACCGGCGGTAGCTAGCCCAGTAGCTAGGCATTTTTTTTAAAATTTTGCTATGTTTAATTATGTATTAACGGGCCGTTTGTGGCCCATCCCCCTATATATATCAAAAACGGTCCTTTTATGGCCTACTAATGAAAAAGAAAAATGGAATGGGTCCGTCGCGTTGGGTGCACTGCACGCGGCCTGGACGCGAGCGGAGATTTTGTGTCCGTCGCCCGACCTAAACGGATGAAAAACGGACCAAAACAAGGTCCGTTTGGGTCGGCGTGTTGGAGATGCCCTTACTGTCTCCACCCGTCCCTGATTGTTAGAGTATGACATATACGGTCCTTAGAGCATCCCCGCTAGCGTAGGTACGGACGACAGGTGGCAGTTGTCGCAGCAATAGTCGGGGAAGCTCGACTCCGATGGTGCCAACTCGATGACAAACTGCATGTCCTACATCGGCCATTCGGTTTCGGGCCATCCCGGATCTTCCTCCTCCATTTCTTGTGGAGGTAGCGGTGTGAACGATGCCTCGATGGCGACCTGCATGTCCTCCGATGGCCACTCTGGCTCCAGCCACCCGTCGGAGGAGAGGGATTCATCAGAGTCGGAGTCGGTGGTGGTGATGAAGCTGTTGAGCCGCCCCTGATACTCCGTCTCCACCTGCTCGTTCCAGTACGGCGTTGCGGGCACAAACCGGGGGTCATCATGCACCTCCGGCCTGCCGGCCAGGATATGCTCGATGTAGTCTAGTCGTGCCTGGCCGGTGATATGAGGCGCCACCAGGACGTCGGCTATCATGTTCGTCTCCCATCCCTCGGGGAGGAGGCAGTCGTGTTCGTACGGATGAGCTCGCGTGCCTCCACCTCTATGAGCACGTTCCGTAGGTGTGGCCACCTCCTCCCATCCTTAAGGATCAGACGAGGGGGGCGCTCGGTGCGGCGGCACCTCACCACCGCCGCCGCTGCCAGGGGGGATGTTGATGTGGTGCACCACACCCCTGGAGGAGCCCGCCTGGCGGCTATTGCGCAGGCCGCGGTTGAGGAGCTCGCTGTGTAGCCTCGCCACTCCATCGCGCCTGTCCTCCTCCCGCATGTCGCTTGAAATCTCGTCGGCACAACGTTCCACGCACTGCCTCACCATCTCCAGGCAGATGCGCCGGTGCGCAGTCTGATCAGCAGTGCAGCGAGCCTCGTTGATCTGACGACGATCCATGGTGTTCTACTGTGGAGGTGGAAAGCGAGGGGAGGGATGCGGGCGATGAACAGGGAAGTGGCCATGATATAGCCGGCTTCCCTGTCAATGAACTCCGGCCAACTAACGGATTAACCTCGCCGCAGTCGACACGACGGCTCACTGTGGTGACTACGCGCATTGATGCTAACGTGTAGCTAGAAGAGGTGACACGACGGCTCTCTACGGCGTCATGAATGACTTTGTTCGGGGCAGCTCGGCGTCCTATGTCGATCACACAGCTGGCCCACCCGTCTCGGCATCGTGCGAAGTTTCGTCCGGCACGCCCAAGCGGCTCCCGCCTGAAAGAACAGACGATGCCGAGATGTCGCCTAGAGGGGGGGGGGTGAATAGGCGATTAAAACTTTTCCGGTTTAAGTCTTGATAATTGCGGAATAAAACTATGTGTTTAAATTAACAAGCCAACAACCTAATTACTAGGCTCACCTATTTGCACCAACAACTTATGCTAAGCAAGGCAAGCAACAAGGTGATAGCAAGATAAAGAACTTCAAGCACGAAGGCTATCACAATGTAAATTGCATAAGTAAAAGCTCGGGTATAGAAATAATCGAGGCACGCGGAAACGAGGATGTATTCCCGAGTTCGTCCTTGTTAAGAGAGTACGTCTCGTTGGAGGGGTGTGAGCTCGCCACAATAGGCCTACTGAAGATGCCACAAATGCCTCACCCTATTCTCCGATGAACCGCACCCAAGGGTTTGGTTCACCTTCCACTATCGGAAACCTTTAAGGCGGAATCCGGAGCCTTTACATCGTTCTTGGGGCACACACCCACAACTCAATTGGGGGCTCCCAAAATTTGCCCGAACCTTCACAACTCGAAGTCTTCGCGGCACCACCAACCGTCTAGGGTACAAAATGCACCCAAGAGGCACAAGTTCTCGGGAACACTATGCACCCAATAGTAACAAGCTTCTTAACTTCAATCCCACGAATCTTCGTGGAGAGCACAACCCGATGCAACTAATGCAAAAGGCAAGAACACACCAAGTGGTCAAATCCTTCTCTCCAAAATCCAACCAAAGCAACTAATGCTATGGAGGGATTTAGGAGGAAGAACAAAGGAGGAACACCAAGAACTCCAAAATCTAGATCCCTCGAGTTCCCCTCACTTAGAGGAGATTTTGTTTGGTGGAAGAACGAATCTAGATCTCCTCTCTTGTTTCCCTAAAAATGGGCAAGAATCATCGGAGGGAAGTGGAGGAATCGAGCTCTCAAAATGTTTAGCAATGGAGGAGAGAGAGCAAGAAAAAGGCCTACTGAAAAATTGGGGAAGAAATCCCTTTTATAGGGGGCTCCAAAAAAGGAGCCGTTGGAGCTAAAAAACAGGCAGCAGGCAGCCCGGCCTAGGGCCGGCCTGCACCCGGCCAGGCCGGCCGGGAAACTTCCCAGCGACCGAAGCCATCGAAGGCAGCACACAGGGCTGCCGACCAGTACCCCGCCTGGGCCGGGACAGAACAGCCCAGCAAGGCAGCGTAGAAAAGAAAAAAAATAGGTAGCAGACGGACCCGACCTGGCCCCGGTCATGGGCCGGCCTGGCGCGCAGCTGACCGGGTAGCAGCCTGAGCCGGCCGGCCTGCCCCCGGCCTGGGCCGGCTAGGCAGCACGTGGGTGGGCCGGGACATCGCCCAAGCCTGCCGGTCTCGCACCGGCCTGGGGCCGGCACCCTTTTTTTTCTTTTTCTAAATGATTTTTCTGTCTAAAAACTTTCCGACGGTATAAAAGCAATAACTTTCACCCACGAACTCCATTTTCGATAATCTTGGACTCGTTGGAATCGTCACAACGAGCACAACAAGAATATGCAGAGAAACATCATAGTCCAACAATATATTATAAAAACAAATGGCGAAAGATAAAAGCTCCTTTTTACAAACCGAAAAGGCCGTATCTTTTGCAATTGAAGTCCGAATGAAGTAAAACCAATTTTGTTGGAAAGAGGACGACAAATGCTACTGTTGGAAATGACAAACAAGCAATGGAGATTTTGCAAAGAAATGGAAGAGAGAAATCTTCTGCATGGATGAACCAGCAAAATCTCCAATACCAAAAACGCAATAGGGGACGCATATGAAAACCGTTTTCGGTGAACTTAGCCTTGTCATGCCAAGCACGACAAGCACCAAGACCACACCACGATAAGAGACAAATAAGAACCAATAAAGATGATTGCATGGATGCAAAGGTTTGTGCTCTCTACGATAATACGATCAAGATATTCAGTCGAGAGCCCCTCTTGATAGTACGGCTATCTATCCTATAACCCGGTCTCTCCTCTAACAACATGAGACCGGTAAAATAGAAACCCTATCAAGATCATACCTTTGCCTTGCGCATTAATCCACTTGAGGTCGATGAAGACGATCTTCATCTCCTCAAGACGCACCACCTTCCTCGATTGCGCTTCGGTTGGTGAAGATTCACATGTAGCTCCCCCATACACCAAGATGGGAGAAGCACCTCTTCGGCATATCTTCACTTGGACTTGAGTGTCGATCAACACGCACTTAGCCATGATCAACACATAATTTTCTTCCCTTAGCCTTGACTCCAACAAATGGAGATAAAGCAAAGCTTATAGACACACCTACAAATATAGCTCAATACAAACATTAGTCCATAGAGATTGTCATTAATTACCAAAACCACACATGGGGGCAACCATGCACTTTCAATCTCCCCCATTTTGGTAATTGATGACAATCCCTTATAAGAGGGTTTATATAATGAATAAAGCAACCTTGCAAGACAAACGAGCAAGGATGCAAGCGCATTAAAGGCAAATGCAACAAAAGCATAAGACCCAAATTCCCTTAAACCCTCTAAACTTCTCCCCCATTGGCATCGATTACCGAAATGGGAAGAAAAATTTAGAAGGCCAATATAATAAGAGTTCCTCCATAAGGTGTGCATTTCTCAAGATATGAGTGAAATCAAATGCACATATCCATTGACGAATAATTAGAGGGAATCAAACTATATTGAGGATCCAAAGATTGCAAAAAGATGAAATCATTCTAGACATCTTCACAAAGGAGAAAAGCAATCGAAAAGATCCAAAGCGAGAGTTCTAGATAAAACCGGAGAAGCTCCCCAATGTTCATGCACTATTGAGGAGTGCACAAATATGGCATCCTCGCTCCCCCAAAATCATCTAGAACACGCAACAAGTGCAGGTGTGCATAAAGCAAAAGAAAATCAAAACACTTGCACCAAATATGTGGTTGAGCCATAAGGAGATACCAATTTTCAAAGATTCAACATAAGATAGGCCCAACCGAGATAAAAAGAAGATGTTTAAAAGGGTATGTTCACAAGCTTAGGGATACCAATTGGAAACTAAAACCAATTGAAAATGCAAAAAAGCTAGTGAGAGCAGTTAGCCAATAAAAAATCAACATACTCACCATGGTAAGCATGAAGTAAAAGATCCTCAACAAATACATGAGTGTGCAAAGATACCAATAAAAATAAGACAAGCACTCATGAGAAAAATTTGGAGCCACCAAAGAATTATAGATGAAACACAAGGTGGCTCAAAGGAAATAAGATACCAAATAAAAGGTGACCTCTCTCATATGTATAGGTTTCTAAGTAGACAAATCGTTGATGATATGCATCCACAAAGAAACTTGCACATATGAAATGGTCGATAAAGGAGGGACCAAGGTATCAAACGGGAAGTCATGAATATACAACAGAGATTATTTCTTAAAAGCATAGCACATAGCTCAAATTTATCTCATTGTATATAAATGAATTTCAAATATATCAAATGCATCACACATTTCACTAAGGAAATAAGAGATAGTGAAGATGCTTTGAGATAGGCAACAAGTATCACAAACAAATAATACCAATTGAAGAAAAGGTTTTTGCAATTTCATCACAAGTATCACAAAGATATACCACGTGAAGGAAATAAGCCAAAACCACAACAATTGCACAGAAAAGCTAACATGCCAAGAAGCAACCTACACAAGGTTGAGACTAGAAAAGTATGCATGAGGTAGATACTTGTTATCGAGATGCATTGGTGATGACGAAGATGATTCTTTGATAGTCATCATAGCTTGACTCCTAAAATCACATGGTGAGAACACCTTCCTTATGAGTGAGGCAATCATCCAACGCTTCTCAATTGTACGTAAAACACAATTAGAGTACAAAATGGTTCCCAAACTCATTGGGTTCCATAGTAGTTAGATAAACTATAATATATAGGACATACTCTACATAAATATGTGCATATAGATATGAAATTGAATTTCATGCACATCTTAGCCGATTTAGGATTCGATGGAGTATACCCTATATATTGGATCAAAAAAGACTAGCATGCATAAAATATATATACTAGTAAATATGCCACTAGTAGGAAAAGGCTCATTGCTGGCGAACCAATTTTGGCTACCACTGGCGAACTGGTGGTTCGCCAGTGGTACTATCACCAGTGGTAAGTTACCACTGGCGAACATCATGTTCGCCAGCGGTAAGTAAGTTACCACTGACGAATGATACGTCGCAAACGTATCTACTTTTCCAAACACTTTGCTATTGTTTTGCCTCTGATTATTAATGAATTTGTTTGGAACTAACCCGAACTAACGCTGTTTTCAGCAGAATTGCATTTGGTGTCTTTCTTTTGTGCAGGGTTCAGAAGTTCGCGGAAAATTCCAGAAAAATTATAAAAAGTATTTTTTGAGGGAAAAGAGCCACGGAGCAAGAAGACCGCGAGGGGGGCCACCCCCGGAGCAGGGGCGGGTCCCACCCGCGGGTGGGGTCCAGGCCGCGGCAGGAGGCCGCCCCTGCCCCTGGGACCTCGCCTCTCGGCCCCCCTTCTCTTATAAGCCCCCTTTCGACCTAAAAACGCGAGACCCCGAACACATTTTCCAGAAACCTTACGGAGCTCCGCCGCCATCACGAACCCTAATTTCGGGGTCCAGGATCGCTGTTCCCACTACTAGGGAAAAGGCTATAGGAGACATCCTTATAGGAGGCGCATATGGCAATATGCGCCTCTGCTAAATTACCCGAGGCGCACTGTTTGGCCATGCGCCTCCAACTATCAAATAGTTGAGGCGCATACTGGGGCCATGCGCCTCCCCTATTCCATGTACGGATGAATCTGGCGGCCCCAGGTTATGCGAGGCGCATTTCCACAATATGCGCCTCTAATATCCGAGGCGCATATGATTGAAATGCGCCTCCCATAACCCTAGTGGGCCCGGGTGGGGGCGGGTGGTGGTCGGTGGTATCTTATCCGAGGCGCATACTGAATATGCGCCTCCAGTATCTCACATATCCGAGGCGCATATTGGCAGTATGCGCCTCGGATAAGTCGCGCCACCTTTTTGCTACCTTTTGGCACATGGAGCCAGCTACCACCCCACTCACTTGTCTCACTTATTCCTTCTCCACCAAACAGATCTGGTCGACCCCCTCCTCCTCCCCACCTCATTTCCCCCATTGATTCACCATAGAAGCTTGCTCAACCTCCATTGGTTGACACTCATATGTAAGTGAAGTCTCTTGCTCCTCTAGATCTACAACATGTGCCTTTGTTTTCTCGTCCGGATCTCTTGTGCAAGTCGTCGTTGGAGGAAGCGTGAAGGCGTTGCTTGCATGTATGCGTGTTGTCGGCCAAACCGACTATATGATTGTGTTGTGGTGCTTCTTCTTGTGCAGGGATTTCATTTGAGATGCCAATGTTTCGCCGGAAAGTCAATTCATTTCTTTTCCGGCGAATTTCTGGCACTCGCGGATGTCCTCTTTTTAGGGGAGGTCATGCCGAATTTTTCCGGCGATCCACGTCCATATATGCTCTAATTACCCTCTTGCTCTTCGTACCGTGTGCAGGCGACCATGGTCCGACCACTGATCAGCAAAGAGCTCGTGGATAGGTGGATGAGATGCGCGAGGGCTGACATGGCACACGCAAACAAGACGGAGATAAGATGTCCGTGTCGCGATTGCAAGCTAAAGTATCTGATACAGCACGATTCCGGATTGCTGGAGTCGCACCTCCTCCGACGTAATTTCATGGATGGCTACACTCGGTGGATACGTGATGACGAAGATGATGATGAGGATGTCAATCATGGTGGTGATCAAGATGCCGGTCATGATCATGAAGATCAAGATGCCGGTCATGATCATGAAGATCAAGATGCCGGCGGCGGGGCAGGTGATGATGATCATGAAGATGATCAGGGTGGAGCCGGGCATGGACACGAAGATGATGAAGGTGGTGATTCGAGCTGGCTGCAAGACCCTCATTATCAAGATCTGCTTCTCAAGGAGACGAGTAACGCTAGAGCCGCTGCTAGAGAGAGAGCTAAGCTGGAGCAAATGAGAAAAGACGCGGTCGCTCCATTGTTTGAAGGATGCAACGACGGGCATACCCGTCTGAAGGTAACGCTCAGGGCTCTAGAGATTAAGGCGAAACACAAAATGACCGACGAATGCTTCGACGAAAACATTGAATTCGTGCATGATCTTCTTCCCAAGAAGGGTAACACATGTCCGACTAGTATCGCTGAGGCCAAGAAAATCGCGTGCCCTCTCAATCTACCGGTCGAGAAATACCACGTCTGCATAAATGATTGCATCATCTACCGGGGCGAGGATGCGGAGAAGACCACGTGTCCGGTGTGCAAGACATCTCGATACAAGAGAGGGACCAAGAAAGCTCCTAGAAAGGTGGTGTGGTACTTTCCCCTAACTTCCCGCCTGCAGCGGTATTTCGCGGACCCTAAGGAAGCACGGCTCATGCGCTGGCACGCGGAAAGAAAGAGGCCGGAAGACGATGATCCGGATAAGGAGGAGATGCTGAGGCACCCTTCGGATGCTTGCCAGTGGAAGGCGTTGGACCTCCAATATCACAAGCATTTCAGTAAAGAGTCAAGGAACCTAAGGCTGGGCGTGAGCACCGACGGACTCAATCCGTTCGGAAGCCAGAGCAGCACACACAGCACCTGGCCCGTGTTTGTATGGATCTACAACCTCCCACCCTGGCTGTGCATGAAGAAGAAGTACGTAACCATGAGTATGCTGATTCAAGGGCCAAAACAACCCGGTACAGACATCAATCTGTATCTCACGCTGTTGAAAGAGGAGTTGTCCACGTTTTGGGAAGAAGGAGCCCGTACGTGGGACGCCTCGAGACAGGACTACTTCAACATGAAAGCGGCGGTGATCACGACGGTGCAAGACTATCCCGGTTACGGATACTTCTCGGGGCAGGTGGTCCAAGGATTCTATGGGTGCGTTAGGTGCAAGGACAATACATCGTACACCCAGCTGCAGAAAGATCTCGGGTCCGGGAAAACCGTGCACCTTTCGGCTCGGAGGTGGCTTCCCATGGATCACCCATGGAGAACGCTGTCACATCTGTTCGATGGGAAGGTCGAGCCCCGAGGAAAACCGGACCAGAAGAAGCCCTGCGCCGGGAAAGACCCAGAAGAAGCCAGAGCCGCTGTTGAAGGTATGGAAGGCGAGGTCTGTCTTCTGGGACTTGCCATACTGGAAGATTCTTCGCGTGCCTCATAGCCTCGATCTCATGCATATCACGAAGAACGTGGGCGAGAGTCTGCTTGCCACTATCCTTAACACCGACAAGACCAAAGATGGGCCGAAGGCAAGGAACGACTTGAAGCATATGGGCATCAGGGTTGAACTTCAACCACCACATAGCGATGACGAGGAGGAGGAGGAGACGGAAACGCAGAATAGCCGTCGTCGCCGCAAGGGCAAGAAGGGCGAGGTCAAGCTAAAGGCCACGTGCTTCACTCTGAGTAAGAAGGAGGCCATACAGTTTATGAAGTGCCTCCTCGGAGTCAAATTTCCGAACGGCTTCGCGGGGAAGATAAGCAGATGGCTAGACGAGGCGAAGCAGCGCTTCAGCGGGATGAAGTCTCACGACGTCGCTGTGCTGATGACGCAGGTACTCCCGGTCGCGATCCGAGGTATAATGGACAAGCACGTCCGTGAAACTCTATTTGGCCTCTGCAACTTTTTCGACGTCATCTCTCAGAAGTCGATAGGCATTAGGCAGCTCACAAGGCTACAGGAGGAGATCGTGGTGATAGTATGCGAGCTCGAGATGTACTTCCCCCCCGCATTCTTCGACGTCATGGTTCATCTGCTTCTCCATGTCGTGGAGGATATCGTCCAGCTCGGTCCTCCGTTTCTGCGAAGCATGATGCCGTTCGAAAGGCTGAACGGACACATCAAGGGATACGTTAAAAACAGGTCCCGTCCAGATGGAAGCATAGCAAACGGCTTCCTGGCCGAAGAGTGCATCTCTTTCTGCTCGAACTTTCTACAGTCCGAGACCCCTGTTGGTCTGCCAACCAACAAGCACTTCGGGAGGCTCGCTGGATTGGGTCACCACGAGGGTCGGCACCCAATGCATGTCGACTTCAAGGGCCGAACAAAGGACTTTGAAAGAGCAAACCTCGTCGCGCTGCAGCACCTGGAGGTGGTCGATCCATACATAAATGAGCACAAAGAGTTTATCAAGAAGATTTACGCCGACCGGGGGCGCCAGGTCCCGACGGAGGCTGTTGTTATGAAGGAGCACAACTCCGGTTTCACGAGGTGGTTCAGGAATAGGGTCTTTGCTAATCCGCCGCATGGCGAGTACTCGGAGGAAGATAAACTCATATTCGCCTTGGCACAGGGCGCCGCGCACAACCTGATGACCTATCAGGCATACGATATCAACGGATACACGTTCTACACCGAGGACAAGGACAATAACTGCGATTACCAAAACTCAGGGGTAACGGGGATATTCTACACCGGAGACGTCCCGGAAAGATACTACGGAAGGATCGAGGAGATTTGGGAGCTCGACTACGTTACGGAAAAGGTGCCAATGTTCCGTGTCAGGTGGGCCAAGAGCGTCGAGAAAGAAGGCCGGTATTTCACCACCATGGTTATACCGCCAAAGTCAAAGACCACCGGCGCGAACGCACCCGCGAGAAATGAGCCTTGGGTTATGGCTAGCCAAGTCGACCAATGCTGGTTCATCACAGACCCGTCAAAGCCTAGCCGGGTGGTCGTCAGGAGAGGCAAAAGAAACATCATCGGAATGGATGGAGTCGCCAACGAGCAAGACTTTGACCAGAACGGCGACCCGAAGATGGAAGACGGATACGGCAACCAAACACCGTACACCACAACCGCACCTAAGAAAGGAGTGCTCCCGTACAAGAGAAGTAGCGAAGACGTCCCGGACCTAACCTATGCAACCGCGACAAAGAGGGGCAAGAAGAAGATGGCCGTCAAGAAACGCTAACGCGCTAGTTCCGACCATATTGTCAAGATCGAACCATTCATAGGTGTCACTTTTTGTATGTTATAATATTGCATTGAATATTATGTATCGAGATACACATTCATAATTGTCACTTGCATTGTATTGTTTTGACAATATTTGAATATTTAAAATATATTTAATATATTTTATAGTCTATATTTGTTTGGACAAAGTTTTTACATTGTATTGTTTTGACAATATTTGAATATTTAAAATATATTCAGTATATTTTATAGTCTATATTTGTTTGGACAAAGTTTTTACACTAAATCTGGCCTTTACAAAAAAGAATAAAAAAATTGGGCCTACCAGGAGTCGAACCTGGGTGGCCAGGGGTACAGCATAGAACGCTAACCAGTGAGCTAGTGAGTGTTTAGTGGCAAGATCTGAACCGCGTGCTATTTGAGTAGTAGCCACAAGTATGCGAGGCGCATTTAGTCAATATGCGCCTCGGGTAATATTAAGCGAGGCGCATTTAGCCAATATGCGCCTCGGCTATTCGCTGTACTATTCCCCTTCCTTCTTTTTCCTCGATCCATCTCTCACACTCTCTCACTCACTGCTCTCCCGATCCGCCCTCGCCAAGGTCGGAGCCGCCGCCCGCCCGTCCGTAGAGCCGCCGCCCGCCCGTCCGTGGAGCCGCCGCCCGCCCGTGGAGAAGGAGCCGCCGCCGCCCGCGGAGAAGGAGCCGTCGCCGCCCGCCCGTCCGTGGAGCCGCCGCCCGCCCGTGGAGAAGGAGCCGCCGCCGCCCGCGGAGAAGGAGCCGTCGCCGCCGCCGCCTCCCGAGCCGCCCTCGCCAAGGTCCTCGCCGCCCTCGCCCGCGGAGAAGGAGCCGTCGCCGTCGCCGCCGCAGGAGGTACTCTCCCTCCCACCTCTGTCTCTCCTCCCCTACCCTCCCCGCCACGCCATTCTCCGTCTCCGCGGAGATCATGTGTACATATGATTACATAATTGTGTAAGCAGATCATGTGTACATAATTGTGTAAGATGCCATCAATATTTCTATTTTTTTGTCAATTGATTCAAGTAACAAATTAGTTTAGTTGATCACGCTTGATGATGATGATGATGATTTGTTTCCATTGCAAATCAGTTTAGTTGATTTTCCAACTTGCCACACATAGCCGAGAGGAATAAGGCCTACCGCTTGTCAGGCTCTTCCTACAACAACAAATATTATTTATTTACGGAGCAAATGTTAACAAACTATTTAACCTGCCGTGAACTTCACGAAGGAACCACAATACGTCTACCAGCTGGAGAACCTGCACATGATGCATAATAGCATGTTTTGCTAATAATCTTTTACAGGAGTAGTTCAACATTCGATGACATCAATTGTGATGAGAGAAATCTGGATAGTATCAACTATGTCGAATTTTCTGTCAAGAAATGTGCATATGTACCTTTTTCTGATTTTTTTCATGCCTTGCATCACATCATATAGAAATAGAAGTTTATTCCAGACATGCATAAGATGAATTGTTAGCTTGAAAAACTACACCAGGTTACACATGCGGAACTATATATTGTTTATACAATGCCAGTACTGTATTCCTTTTTTTTTGGAATCTTAGCATCAATTTATTACTATTGTCACCTCATTGTTTTAATAAATTTATCCTTACCATCGGCCAAATTACTTACCATAGCATTGTGAACTTGGAATTACCTGTCGACTCAAGAATAAGTGTTGTCAAACTATGGTGAACAACCACATAGGACACATTGGTACTGCAACAATCAGGATGCTATATGGCTGAGAGCAAATGTATATATTTCTATTCTTGTTGGATCAAGAAGATAAACATTGCTACTGCGAAAATCAGGATGAACATGCCTCCAACAAAATATGATATTTATATGATCCTGTGCTACTTGATCACAGTTAGAATATTGCTGGCTGTGTATGTTGTCCAGCCAGCAGTTGCTGGCTGTGTTTGTGCCTTTTTAGGCCATTTTGTGCAGGTTTTTTCTTTTTGAGTTGCCAATGTTTCGCCGGGATGTTGATTCATTTCTGTCCCGGCGAATTTCTGGCACTCCTAGGCATAGAAATACAGGGGAGGTGCTGCCAAATTTTTCCTAGGAATTTTTGTGCTAATTAGTTTCATTTAATTGTGTGTTTAGATATGTCGGGGGAAGCCGGGCCCTTCTAGCAGCAAGAAGCCATTTTGGGAGCAGCTAGCGGAACTGGAATCCCAAGAGGACCCGGAATTCATTCCGCCGGACGACGAGATGGAGGACGACGAGGATACCTCGTCTTCCGATGGTATTGAGGAGACCGGGAACGACGATGGCGACGCCGCTAACACGGATGGTGGCGGTGAAGCTACTACGGACGGTGGTAGCCAACCGAAACCGAAGAAGGCCCGAAAGAATCGGACCCCCATCATGGTCGACACCACCAAAAGGTCCATCTTCACAAGAGTGAACGCTATAGGGGCGCCTCAGGAGCCGGAGGAGTTTGTCACGGGTTACGTAAACCAACTCGCTGCAATCCTCCGGAACACCGTCACCATCAACACGGAGAACCTGAAGGGCGAAGAGAATAGGGGTTTCCTGATTCAGCTCTTCCGGAAGCTGCACCAAAGATACGTGTTCCCGTGTGATGAAAATGGGGCAGAGCAGTACAACAATGACAAACTCAAAGGGAATCCGGTGAACAAGTACGCCATTAGGAAGTTCACGAAGGCCTTGTCGAATTGGAAGGCCCGGGTGAAGAAGCTGATTGTCGAGGACAAGCTAAGTTACTCGGAGCTCATCAAGAAGGAGCCTCTGGTCAAGGAAGAAGACTACAATCAGTTCAAGGCCAGATGTAACTCCGCCGTGGGCAAGGCCAAACGTTTGAGGGGCAAGGAGTTGAGAGCCCTGAACATTGGTACCCACCATCTCGGCTCCGGCGGTTATAGAGCCGCGAAGCCCAAATGGGACAAGGAGGACGCCGCTGCTCGTGAAAGGGGGGAGACACCTCCCTTTGACGACATAAAGGAGGAGCAGGCAAAGAACTTTGTAAGGGCCCGGTTTAAAAAGCCGAGAGGGTCCGCTGAGTATTCCTCGGAGCCCGCTGGTCCCTTCTCTTCGAAGGTGAAAGACTTCATGAGTAACTATGTAAGTAGTTTGCATGCAAGTCGATTAATTGATTGCGTTCACGATTAATCAATGAAGTCTAGTTTTCTGATCAAATGCTTCGTGTTCCTTGTGCGTAGGAAGCGGAGTGTAGGACCTCCTCATCCCAGGGCGGGTCGACGCCCGTCGCCAAGTGGGACAACACTTTTAACAGGGCGCTGAACAAGACCAAGAATGTCGATCCCCTGGCGGCCCCGTCGTCGGCTGGTCGTGTGGTGGGCTATGGCGGCCTTACATGGTCCGAGTACTATGGCCAAGAGCGGAAGGGATCCAAGGCCGATGTGAAAAACCTAAGGGAACGGGTGGACGCCATTCCCTCTATAGTCCAACAAGCCGTGAACCAGGCTGTGTCGGCTGCCGAGACAAAGTTCCAAGAACGAGTCTCACAAGTCCAGACACAAGTCCAGTCACAAGTGAACGAGAAGCTCAACACCATCCTTCCCGTCTACATGGAGAAGTACATCAAGTGGGAGAAGGGTGGTAGACGGGGGCCGCCACCGGTTGCCAACGTCGACAGCGCCCAATCGGAAAACGTGGCGCGGCCGGAGGCACTTCTGACTCCTCCAGCTCCGGAGCTTAACTTGCCGGCCCGCACCGCCGTGGCAACAGGCAGCCACTCAGCCGCCACTTGCGCACCCAACAGGTAATGCCCGGGGTTTTTCCCCAAAATAGAATTGCCTGTTATTTTATTTTTGCATCAGCACGACATCAGCATCATGTGCATTGCATTTTGGTAACAAAAATTATTTTTATTAAAACCTATTTTATTTTTCTAAAATTGTCGGAAAATATTTTTATCGAGACAGTCGTCTCCGTTTTCGAAAATTATTTGTCAAAATTAAATTTGCAAAATAAAAACGTTTTGAGTTGCGAGAGAGAAGCCCAGCTAGCTAGGCCCAAAAGCCCAGCAAGCAAACCCTAGACCAAACCCTAATCCTCCCCCTGGTAGTTTTGTTTTCCCACCCCCTGGCATCTTGCAGCCACCCTACTCCGTTGTTGTCGTTTCGCGGAGACGTCCTTCCACCTCCCCTTTTTCTGTTTTCCTCCCTCCTCTTCCTTTTCTCTCTCTCTTTTTCTTTTTCTTCCTTTTTTTTCTCACCTTATCTTCTTTCTTTTCCTGGCCATTCATCTCTCCCACACCCGAGCTCACCTTCCACCCGCGCGTGCTCGCTCCCGAGCTCCGCGCCTCCACCTCGCCATGGCGCCGCCCGTCCCCGACCTCCTCTTCTTCCTCCTGTCTCTCCCTCGCCATCTCCTTCTTCCTCTCTCCCCGTCCACCCTCTCCTCACCAACCCGCCGCCTGCACGCCCGCTTCCGGCCATGGCCCGCTCCGGCCATGCCGCCGCCTCCCCTCATGTCCGCCCGGCACCCTCCTGCTCGCCCCAAGCCTCCCCTCGCGCAGCTGGCCGCCTCTCTGACGTCTTCTTCCCCAAGCACGGCTCGAGCCCGAGCTCCCCCTCGCCGGCCTCCGCCCCGTTCTCTCCTCCCTGGCGTCCTCCACCTCACCTCCTCCCTCCGCCTCGACCGGCTCCGGCCCAAGCCGGCCAGCTCTCCTTCCTCCGGCGTCCCAGTCTCCCGCACGGCCGCGTCCAGCTCCGCGTGAGCTCCTCGCCTCGACCCGGCTTTGGTCGGCCTGCTCCTCCGCATCCTGTCGCCGGTCTCCTCGGCAGCCGTCCGTCGCCTCCCGCTGTCCTTCTCTGCTCCCGACGTCTTCACCACCCGAGCTGATGCTGCTGTTGCGTGTGTCTCTGTTCGTGTCCATGCCCGAGTTCCCCGGTGCTGGTTCCTGTCGCGTACCCGATCCCGCCCCGGTGCCCTTTTCTTGTAGCACGTCCCCGCTGCACGATTCCCGTCCGTGTGCCTGACATCGTGTCGTGGATTTTCCCGATGGTCCCCGACGCTCCCGTTTCCGTCTCCCGTTGTTCCCGTCGTGTTGTGTTTCCGACGGTCCGTTTCCGATTCGGTTCCCCGATGCGCTTCTCCGACGGCTCCGTTCTTCGGTGTCTCCGTGCCGTCATGCCTGTTCCCCGTCGTGTTCGTTCCCATCTCCGTGTTGCCTCCGTGCCGTGAAACCGGTTGTTCCCGCTGGTTCCCCGTTTCCGATCCCGTCGTGAAGCAAGTTTCCCGATGCCCGCCTTCGTGAAGGCCGATCCCCGATGACGCCGCCAAGGTCTACCTCGACTACCGGGATGCAATGACAAGATCTCCCCCGACTCCGTGAAGCCCGATGCCGTGACCTCCGACCATCGTGAACCCCGACGACCCCGAAGCCCGGAACGCCAAGGTCTGCAACGACGACGACCCGAGTACGACTACCTCCACGACGTCGACTACCTCTACTACTCCGACTCCGGATGAATGACTACCTCGACTACTTCGACTCGGAACGAACGACTACCCCGACTACTTCGACTACGACGACTACTTCGACTACAACCCGAAGACGGTGGCTTCCAATCCGAAGTTCCTCGTTTCGATGTGTGACCCCAACCCTAAACCCCTATATGCCATATATATATGCGATATCTTATAAAATCATGCATCATTAATTAAACATCGCACCTTTATCCATTTAGTCGAATTAAATCAATTTAATTATGGGATTTGTCCGGTGCATCTATATTTATACCGATCCCATTTAAAATGTTTTGCCATGTGTTAGGGAATAAAATTGGACAACCTTTAATTTGTCATGCATCATGTCATCAACATGCCGCTTCTTTTGCCATAGAAGTAAAATGCATCTTTTCCGTTGCCAGTGTCCGTTGCTTCTTCGGGTAGGACGATGAGTTGATGTGAGCAACGACAGGTTCTACTACCTCAACCGGATTGCAGGCAAGTGATACTCCCTTGCTATCTTCGCTTGTTTTCTGTCTCTTACTCGTCCTATCTTTTGTTCCTTGCTAGCCATATGTCACGATGCTTGTGTCCGATCCTATATGCATGTTTCCTTGCAGCCATGATATGCCACCACCCCCACATCCTATTAACCCGTTGCTTGTTTACCTTGTTAGCCTTGCGAGTCGTAGTGCATGCTTAGGTGCTTTGCTTCAGTCCTGTTATCTTTTTGTCTAGTCTTGTTGATAACATGGTAGTTAGGCTCAACTAAAATGGTAATCTTTAATTTCTGTTGCGATGGGATAACTTAATAAAGATAAGGCACCGGCAGAAGGCCAATCGTGGTGATTTGTTCTGCTAGTGTCGCCTAGGACCCGAGTTCTTTTCCGCTGATCCAAGACTGAGCGCACTAACCACATGTGGGAGTTCTATGGGCCTCCCCGCAATCTATTACCGGATCCTCAAACTTGTCCAGGATGCCACAAGTAGTTCGGGTGTTTTCTACGGTTACAAGCGCGGATGATATGGTAAGATGGATACGTGGTTACTTACGGTAGGGCTTGCGGTATGATGCGAAGTGACCAACTCATGGTAGTTTGTGTCACCTAGCCGTAGTCGCAAACGGTTAGGCCCACCTCGAAGCTTCGGCCGGACTCTCAAGGTGGATCAGTCCTAGCTAGGTGGCTCCCTGGACTTGTTTGTATTGAAGGGAAGTATTGCGTCGAAACCTCCACCGGTACACCTCTAAGCGAGAGTTTCGATGCGTGTGGGTTCATTGGTGCATCCCTGCAGGGTGAAATCTTTTCGAAAAGCCGTGTCCGCGGTTATGGACGACTTGGTGAAATGCGCTGGCTAAAAAGATCATAGACAACTTGCACCTTATGATGATAATAACTTGACTAGTAAGATAGATTACATGAATAATAATCTGATTAAAACTTGATCAACCGTGTGCGTGCCTTTGGGTTGCTCCTCGTGGGTTGATCGTGGAGTAACAAACGGCTGGGTATTGTTTGGTGATAGAATAGTTGGCTCCTCATGCGCTCTCTTACCTTGTCTCTGATAGACGAAAGTTGTAGTGTGTCTCTATAAGTTGTTAGTGCTGCTTGCCGCCTCAATCGCTAACCCTCTTTCCCCAGAATTCCAGCTTTGATATCTTGTGAGTATTACTTGCCAGTACTGTTTATAGTACTGACCCCTTCGGGGCTGCTATTCCAATGCAGCCAAACAGGTTTGAAGTCTGACGACGTTAGCTTGGGAATCCCTCCGGCTTGGCCTGGGCAGGGATATGGTGCCTTCGTTTATCTTCAGGACTCTTAGTCCAATTTGTTTCTTGTCCGTAGCCGGACGCTACCCGCTTCCGTTGTTATTTGGATCTTTGTATTGTATCTTTGATCTTGACTCTGTGAGTCGTTGCTGTATATATGTTCTTTTGTGGGTTCCATCGAGAACTGTTGTAATGTTATCACTATTCCACCCGCATAACGTGTGTGTTGCGACGTGCACGTTATGCCTGGTGGGCGTCCTTTAGGATCGTTATTATGCGGATTTGGCTGGAACGCTAAAATCTGCATAGTACCGATCTTGGGGCGTTACAAAGTGGTATGAGAGCTCTGGTTCTTCGATACCCCTCGGTCCAGTCAGCCTGTAGGATAACCTAGCTAACGGTCGTTGTTTGTAGAGTGTCCAAAACTATTTTACTAAAATCTATTTGAAAATATCTCAATAGGATTCTTGTTTACTCCTTACCTCTACCTTCTTTCCTCCTCTTACCTTATATGATTTAAATCTTCTCTCTTATCTATCCTCCGGTTATAGCATCTTCGTGGGTGGACGATCTCTTGCCTTGACCTAATAGGTTCGATCTTCAGAAGAATCTCGAATACGGACATCGTCATCAACGTGAGCAAGAACCTCATGTTAGTGGTGTCGAGAAGATCTACACGCCGCTCGAAGATTCGATAGTTTACCTTGCTCTTCTTCCCCCCGACGGTAGCGTGGATCTCGGGACGAGATCCCTTGTTAGTGGTGTCGGTTGTAATGCCCGGGGTTTTTCCCCAAAATAGAATTGCCTGTTATTTTATTTTTGCATCAGCATGACATCAGCATCATGTGCATTGCATTTTGGCAACAAAAATTATTTTTATTAAAAACCTATTTTATTTTTCTAAAATTGTCGGAAAATATTTTTATCGAGACAGTCGTCTCCGTTTTCGAAAATTATTTGTCAAAATTAAATTTGCAAAATAAAAACGTTTTGAGTTGCGAGAGAGAAGCCCAGCTAGCTAGGCCCAAAAGCCCAGCAAGCAAACCCTAGACCAAACCCTAATCCTCCCCCTGGTAGTTTTGTTTTCCCACCCCCTGGCATCTTGCAGCCACCCTACTCCGTTGTTGTCGTTTCGCGGAGACGTCCTTCCACCTCCCCTTTTTCTGTTTTCCTCCCTCCTCTCCCTTTTCTCTCTCTCTTTTTCTTTTTCTTCCTTTTTTTTCTCACCTTATCTTCTTTCTTTTCCTGGCCATTCATCTCTCCCACACCCGAGCTCACCTTCCACCCGCGCGTGCTCGCTCCCGAGCTCCGCGCCTCCACCTCGCCATGGCGCCGCCCGTCCCCGACCTCCTCTTCTTCCTCCTGTCTCTCCCTCGCCATCTCCTTCTTCCTCTCTCCCCGTCCACCCTCTCCTCACCAACCCGCCGCCTGCACGCCCGCCTCCGGCCATGGCCCGCTCCGGCCATGCCGCCGCCTCCCCTCGTGTCCGCCTGGCCCCCTCCTGTTTGCCCAGCCTCCCCTCGCGCAGCTGGCCGCCTCTCCGCCGTCTTCTTCCCCAAGCACGGCTCGCGCCCGAGCTCCTCCTCGCCGGCCTCCGCCTCGTTCTCTCCTCCCTGGCGTCCTCCACCTCATCTCCTCCCTCCGCCTCGACCGGCTCCGGCCCAAGCCGGCCAGCTCTCCTTCCTCCGGCGCCCCAGTCTCCCGCACGGCCGCGTCCAGCTCCGCCTGAGCTCCTCACCTCGACCCGGCTTCGGTCGGCCTGCTCCTCCGCCTCTTGTCGCCGGTCTCCTCGGCAGCCGTCCGTCGCCTCCCGCTGTCCTTCTCTGCTCCCGACGTCTTCACCACCCGAGCTGATGCTGCTGTTGCGTGTGTCTCTGTTCGTGTCCATGCCCGAGTTCCCCGGTGCTGGTTCCTGTCGCGTACCCGATCCCGCCCCGGTGCCCTTTTCTTGTAGCACGTCCCCACTGCACGATTCCCGTCCGTGTGCCTGACATCGTGTCGTGGATTTTCCCGATGGTCCCCGACGCTCCCGTTTCCGTCTCCCGTTGTTCCCGTCGTGTTGTGTTTCCGACGGTCCGTTTCCGATTCGGTTCCCCGATGCGCTTCTCCGACGGCTCCGTTCTTCGGTGTCTCCGTGCCGTCATGCCTGTTCCCCGTCGTGTTCGTTCCCATCTCCGTGTTGCCTCCGTGCCGTAAAACCGGTTGTTCCCGCTGGTTCCCCGTTTCCGATCCCGTCGTGAAGCAAGTTTCCCGATGCCCGCCTTCGTGAAGGCCGATCCCCGATGACGCCGCCAAGGTCTACCTCGACTACCGGGATGCAATGACAAGATCTCCCCCGACTCCGTGAAGCCCGATGCCGTGACCTCCGACCATCGTGAACCCCGACGACCCCGAAGCCCGGAACGCCAAGGTCTGCAACGACGACGACCCGAGTACGACTACCTCCACGACGTCGACTACCTCTACTACTCCGACTCCGGATGAATGACTACCTCGACTACTCCGACTCCGGACGAACGACTACCCCGACTACTTCGACTACAACGACTACTTCGACTACAACCCGAAGACGGTGGCTTCCAATCCGAAGTTCCTCGTTTCCGATGTGTGACCCCAACCCTAAACCCCTATATGCCATATATATATGCGATATCTTATAAAATCATGCATCATTAATTAAACATCGCACCTTTATCCATTTAGTCGAATTAAATCAATTTAATTATGGGATTTGTCCGGTGCATCTATATTTATACCGATCCCATTTAAAATGTTTTGCCATGTGTTAGGGAATAAAATTGGACAACCTTTAATTTGTCATGCATCATGTCATCAACATGCCGCTTCTTTTGCCATAGAAGTAAAATGCATCTTTTCCGTTGCCAGTGTCCGTTGCTTCTTCGGGTAGGACGATGAGTTGATGTGAGCAACGACAGGTTCTACTACCTCAACCGGATTGCAGGCAAGTGATACTCCCTTGCTATCTTCGCTTGTTTTCTGTCTCTTACTCGTCCTATCTTTTGTTCCTTGCTAGCCATATGTCACGATGCTTGTGTCCGATCCTATATGCATGTTTCCTTGCAGCCATGATATGCCACCACCCCCACATCCTATTAACCCGTTGCTTGTTTACCTTGTTAGCCTTGCGAGTCGTAGTGCATGCTTAGGTGCTTTGCTTCAGTCCTGATATCTTTTGTCTAGTCTTGTTAACATGGTAGTTAGGCTCAACTAAAATGGTAATCTTTAATTTTTGTTGCGATGGGATAACTTAATAAAGATAAGGCACCGGCAGAAGGCCAATCGTGGTGATTTGTTCTGCTAGTGTCGCCTAGGACCCGAGTTCTTTTCCGCTGATCCAAGACTGAGCGCACTAACCACATGTGGGAGTTCTATGGGCCTCCCCGCAATCTATTACCGGATCCTCAAACTTGTCCAGGATGCCACAAGTAGTTCGGGTGTTTCTACGGTTACAAGCGCGGATGATATGGTAAGATGGATACGTGGTTACTTACGGTAGGGCTTGCGGTATGATGCGAAGTGACCAACTCATGGTAGTTTGTGTCACCTAGCCGTAGTCGCAAACGGTTAGGCCCACCTCGAAGCTTCGGCCGGACTCTCAAGGTGGATCAGTCCTAGCTAGGTGGCTCCCTGGACTTGTTTGTATTGAAGGGAAGTATTGCGTCGAAACCTCCACCGGTACACCTCTAAGCGAGAGTTTCGATGCGTGTGGGTTCATTGGTGCATCCCTGCAGGGTGAAATCTTTTCGAAAAGCCGTGTCCGCGGTTATGGACGACTTGGTGAAATGCGCTGGCTAAAAAGATCATAGACAACTTGCACCTTATGATGATAATAACTTGACTAGTAAGATAGATTACATGAATAATAATCTGATTAAAACTTGATCAACCGTGTGCGTGCCTTTGGGTTGCTCCTCGTGGGTTGATCGTGGAGTAACAAACGGCTGGGTATTGTTTGGTGATAGTATAGTTGGCTCCTCATGCGCTCTCTTACCTTGTCTCTGATAGACGAAAGTTGTAGTGTGTCTCTATAAGTTGTTAGTGCTGCTTGCCGCCTCAATCGCTAACCCTCTTTCCCCAGAATTCCAGCTTTGATATCTTGTGAGTATTACTTGCCAGTACTGTTTATAGTACTGACCCCTTCGGGGCTGCTATTCCAATGCAGCCAAACAGGTTTGAAGTCTGACGACGTTAGCTTGGGAATCCCTCCGGCTTGGCCTGGGCAGGGATATGGTGCCTTCGTTTATCTTCAGGACTCTTAGTCCAATTTGTTTCTTGTCCGTAGCCGGACGCTACCCGCTTCCGTTGTTATTTGGATCTTTGTATTGTATCTTTGATCTTGACTCTGTGAGTCGTTGCTGTATATATGTTCTTTTGTGGGTTCCATCGAGAACTGTTGTAATGTTATCACTATTCCACCCGCATAACGTGTGTGTTGCGACGTGCACGTTATGCCTGGTGGGCGTCCTTTAGGATCGTTATTATGCGGATTTGGCTGGAACGCTAAAATCTGCATAGTACCGATCTTGGGGCGTTACACAACAAGCCTGTCGTCGGCGGCGCCTCGACATTGGCCGAGTTCGACGCCCTCAAGGTAACTAATTAATTAGCTGGGAGAGTCTCAACCACATGACCGACTAATGACTTGATATCCGTTTTACTGACGCCCCGCCTACATGTCTTTCGCAGGAAGACACTCCTTGCACCCTAATGCACTGGGTGGGCGGCCAGTTGAAGGATGTTGCCAAGGGTAGTATCGTTCAGCCGGAGAGCCGCGCATGGCACAATGGCACAATGGACCCCGGCAATATGAGGGTCAAATACACTATGGTGCTTCCGGGCTACGAGCAAGTGGAGCCTCCCTCTCAACCGGCTGGATGGGACGATGATGACCCGCCGGCAGTCCTCAGTACCGCCTTCGGCTACGTGTTCCAATGGAGAAGAGCCAGATCTGTTTGGGGACGGAGGACCAGCACAACATCACCCCAGAGGCAACACGTCCACCACATGATGAGGCAGCACATCAAGCACAACCTGATGAAGACTTTGAGATGGCGGACTTGGACAACATGGCACAGGATCCCGACGACGATGGAGACAATGACCCGTACTTCGGCGACCAGTTCATTAACACAAGGTTTTCAGATTATTATGAGCCGGCACTATCAGGCATGCATGATCAAGTTGCCGAGACCCAACCAGCACCGGCGAAACCCCCTTGCCAGGTGCGTCTCTTCCGAAATAGTCAGGAGACGCCGCCACCCGCCCCCTTCACCGAGCCTCCGAGGCCAGCAGTTCCTATGAGCACCCTCAAGAAGGCAGTCGGTGAGGTGAACGCGGCCGCCGTGCCCAACGCCGTGAAGGGCAAGAAGCAAGGTGGTCGCAGAAGGAAGGCTAAGGGTGACCGGGGCCAGGAACAAATTCCTGTTTACCGGGCTAAGGACGGCCCTGTGGGAGAAGCTTCCAGGAGTAAGCATCACGTGGCTGGTACGCCGATGATGCCTCCATCGATGCTCGATGTCGCAGGCCCGCATATGCGCAATCTTCATCATAGCTGTCTACATGTCGAGGAGCGCCGCCTTCGAGAGAACGATCAGTCGTACATGGTTTACAGGGCTAAGGTGCCTTCTGATGTGCCGTGCCTCGTCAGTGTACCCCCCGGGGATATCTTCTACTTGCGGCATACCGACATCTTCGACATGTTGAACGGGTTCCGGCTGCATGATACCCTGGTCCGGCTGTTCTCCCTGAATATGGCCATGCAGATCATACGAGACAACATCCCCGGCATCCAGATAGTGGACCCCTTCTTCATGCGTGACGCCTTCCTGAGATCTGAGGACAACATCGCGCTGGCGTCCGACTACCTCTCAGCCTTCATGGAACAATACTCAGACAAGGATGTGATTCTCCTTCCCTACCATCCCATCACGGCCGGTGATCGGACAGGCTGCGTGCTCATATACTTAGACGTGAAAGACTCAACAGCCGTGTACCTCGACTCTAACAGTGCTATTCGGAAGGACTACTCCACTATCAGGAGAATTCTTGATGGTGCTCTCACCGGCTACGTCGCAGCGGGAGGCGTCAAACCAAGAACACCACGTCTGAAGTTCGGCGCGCACATGTTCCGCCACACGATGCAGTTCCCCTGCGTCAAGCAGCCGCCTGGCAGCGAGAAGGATTCCTTCTACGTCATCCACCACATGAAGGCGTTCTTCCAGGAACAGGAGAACCGCACGCTGCCATCTGACCTCAAGATGTGGGCTGAAGATCTTGCAGAAATACAGGATCGCAACCTCAGGCAGAACTTCTTCAACATCCAGGAGGAGCTCGCGACAATCGTGCACCAGGAAGTCATGAGGCGGGGGGGCGCCTTCAGTATCGCCTATACACCGCCCAACAAGGAGATAGACGCAGAGTTAGCGCGGCAGGGCGACGGCAGGTCATTCATGCAGATGGCGAAGAATCGGTCGGGCTTCATCAATGTCCCCTCGAAGAAGTCTTGATGATGCCATGATGTTTACCTAGCTAGCTAGCTGTTAGTTCCGAACTATATCCACGATGTCCTTGTGTGTTGTAAACCCTATCCCTATGTTTACTTGCCTAGCAAACTCTAGTGTGTTTCGTCAAACCGTTGAAACCTGATTGTGAGCGACGCTATCTAGTTATTTGTGTGTTATGAACTATTTCAATGCCTTGGTCATGTTGCTTTTTATTCGTTAGTTGCCGTCGTTTGCGTTTTGAAATGCCGATGATTAAAACGCGTTGTGGCACAATGTGTGTGATTATACCCTGACGATCTGGTGTGCCTTGTGATATGTACAAAGACGAGTCGTTATGCATCTAACTTGGCACACCAGATCCATCAGCGGCATTGTCATTTCCGTGTCCAACCTAAGTATATATGAGGCATGCTCTATTTTTTGAGTTGGCTCTTTTCTTGATAACAAGTGCCGATGATTAGAACGTGTTGTGGCACTATGTGTGTGACTAGGCTCGCTGTTCGATCTTGTGTGGCAACTAGACTAGTAATTTGGGCATATACTCTACTTGCTGCACAAGATCGAATAGCGAGTCTGGTCATTTTCCGTGCCCAACCAAAGTATGAGGCACGAATCCAAGTCATTCTTGGGTTGCTTTCTTTGTCTTCTCTTCGAGTTGCCTCTTTTATTGACAAGTGTGTGTCTGTGTCTTTTTTTCCGGGTCTTTCTTTGAAACGCCGATGATTAGAACGTGGTCTCTTACATGTTGTTGCACCATATATATGCATGATTCTATCTTGTGAACTGCTAGCTATTGTTTCCCACTGACATAACTAATATCATCTTTCTTGTGTGTGTAGGAGATGGCGAAGAAGTGCTATGTTGTTTACATAGGTGCTGTTCCAGGAGTGTACGACGAGTGGAAACACTGCCACAACCAAGTGAACGGGTTCCCGGGCAACCTCTACCAATGCTACGAGAGTAGAGCGGTGGCGGAAGCTATGTGGAGACAACACCGGAGGGAGAAGAACCGGGTGAGGAACTTCGTCATCGTCATCACCATCACCTTGCTCTTGGTGGTTGGTGGTATTCTTTACCTTGCCTACTAGTTTCAATGTTATTGTAATGAGATGGTGAAAATCATGTACTCGGTCTCGAGAGATATGTGGACATGGCATTTGTAATGTGATGGATATGTGATACTTGTGTGATGATGATCTACTATTTGATGGATGTGTTAGTTTTATCCATATTTTGGTCCATTGGACCCTTTTATATATATCTGTGAATATATTGTGAATATACTGCTGAATACCTGTATACTGTACAGTATACAGGTATTTTATTTTTAATTTTGAAAATGATATCAGAGGAGCATATTGGAGGTCATAGGAGGCGCATATGCCACATATATGCGAGGCGCATCACCGAGCTATGCGAGGCGCACCCTATATGCGCCTCTGCTAATCTGAATAGGCGAGGCGCATATCAGTATGCGCCTCCGATATACTTATAGGAGGCGCATATTGATATGCGCCTCGCATAAGGCAAATACCCGAGGCGCATATCATATGCGCCTCCGGTAAAAAATACCAGAGGCGTGGACATAGAGGCGCATATGATATGCGCCTCGGATGGGCAAAGTGGTGCGCCTCGGCTAGCGTTTTCCCTAGTAGTGTCCGACACCCTGCCGGAGTGGAGATCGCCGCCATCATCACCGCCAACGCCTCTCCATCAACCATCCATGTCATCCCCCTCCATGTGTGAGTAGTTCCCTGCTGTAGGCAAGGGGATGGAAGGGATTGAATAAGATCGCTCATGTAATTCGATGCCAGATTGTTAGGGCACGATGCCTAGTATCCTCTATTTGTGTTAATCATCGTTGGTGCAACTAGTTATGCTTAATGCTTGTCACTTTGGGCCCGGGTGCCATGTTTTCAGATTTGAACACTTATGTTTGCATGAGTATAATTGTTGTTTGGATCCTATATACTAGTTGTATGCACTTATTGTCAACCGGAACCGGAGACCCCGAGTGACAGAAACGGGGACATCGATGGGAATGGTTGGCAACTCGAGGGTTACATGTATTCATTGTGTGTTAATGCTTTGATCCGGTGTTCTATTAAAAGGAACACCTTAATTAACATTTGTTCCTTAATTGGCCCGGCTGAAACCGGATGGCAGGACAAAAGATGCCGTGCAAGTTCTTACTGCAAGCACGTACGACTAAATTAGCAATACATGCCTATGATTGTTTGATACTTGGATGCTATTTATATATTCATTTGCTTCGTGCTTAGTTATGTTCATTTCATGAGCTATCTTATTCATGCAACGCCCGTCTATCTGTCCTTATGCCTACGGTGTTTTAATCCCGCTGTTTACAATCGTTACTTTTACTGTCATCATTGCTGTCTTTATTTTATTACCACTATTACTATTATACTGCTGCCATCAAATCACTGTTACTACTGATAAATTGCTTCGAGAGAAATCCTTTTCAGGTGTGGTTGAATTGACAACTCAATTGCTAAGGCTTATAAATATTATTTGGCTCCCCTTGTGTCGAATCAATAAATTAGGGTCAAACTACCCACGAAGACTGTTGCGATCCCCTACACTTGTGGGTTATCAAGACTATTTTCTAGCGCCGTTGCCGGGGAGCATAGCTCTATTTATAAGTTCACCCGGGAGTTTTTCTGTCTGCTGTAATTTACTCTTCATCATGAAGGGTAAGCGAGATCCTAAGTTTCCAATACTACCTTCCACCACAAGGAAAGGTACTGCTCTGAACTCTAAAGCTACTTTTGATTCACCTACTGTTTTAAGTCAACTTCTTACACCACCTGTGAATGCTCGTCCTACTGTTGATGCTTTGCTTTCTGAGTCTGCTACTGTTTCTGATGAATTTGATGATGCTTCTGCTGTGCTTGATGATGTTGGATCTTTAGGCCCCTTTTTAGAATCTCTTGTCACTAGGTCTAAAGAAATTACAATGCTCAATGAAAATCTTACTACACCTGTTAGTTCTCCTAATCCATATAATTATGAGAGTAGGTATCCTGATGATTCCTACATTGATCTTAATGATGAGTTTATTAGACAATATATGGATTGTTCTGCTTCTAAAGATCCTGATGCTTTGAGGAAATTGCTTGAAAAGCATGCTGTTAAGAATTATTTTACACCTGATCCTGAGTTTGCTACCTCTCTCATATGCATTAAAGATGATGATTTTAATTTCTCTATTGATCTTTCACTCAAATCTAATGTTGAATCTGATCCTTTTTGTGGAACTAAGGATGACAATGTTGTAGAACACATGAATAAATTAGCTTCGCTTGGCCTTCTATTTTCTGATGATAAAAAGATACATCGTTACTATTTAGTAAAGCTGTTTCCTTTCTCATTAAAAGATGATGCCAAAGTGTGGTATAATGCTTTACCTTATGGATCCATAAAAAATCCTCATGAATTGCTTGATGTTTTCTTTGCAAAATATTTTCCCGCTCACATGCAGCATGAGGCTTTGCAGAGAATTTTCAATTTCAGACAATTGGAGGATGAGCATCTCCCTAAAGCTTGGGGGAGATTCGGATCATTACTCAGGGCTCGACCAGGGCATGATATTCCGAAGAATGAACTCCTTGATATATTTTATAATGGACTAACTGTTGAATCTAGGACATACCTAGATAGCTGTGCTGGTTGTGTTTTCAGGAAAAGGACTGTAGATAAAGCTGAAGACCTAATGGCTAAGATTACTAAAAATCATGATGAATGGAGCATTCCTGAACCTCCTCCATTACCAACTTCGAAGAAAAGGGGAGTGCTCTTCCTAAACCCAGAAGATATGCAAGAAGCCAAGAGATCTATTAAGGAAAAAGGTATTATTTTCTGGCGCCGTTGCCGGGGAGGTAAGGTAAAAGGTACTCACATCATCTGGCTACTAAGCTATTTTATAGTATTGTTGCTGTTCTGTGAGTGCTCGAAGTTATTTACTTTAGATTCTGCAATTATATCTTTTTGTTTCTTCTTTTTAATTTCACTAGTTAGGCTTAATGGAAAACAACAACAAAATTAGAGATCTTTATGAACTTTATATTGAATTAGGACATGATGCTTTTGAAGAGAAAATTAAAAAACCTATGGAAGTTTGTTTGCATAATAGTGGTAGTAATGTTATTAGTATGAATTCTTTGAACACCATTATTGCTAATGCTATGGAAAAGTCTAAGCTTGGGGAAGCTAGTTTTCATGAAAATGATCTTTTTAGTCCCCCAAGCCTTGAGGAGGAAATTTGCTTTGATGATACTATACCTCCCATATATGATGATTATAATGATGAATGTGATCTTTTCAGTCCATCTACTATTGAGCATAAATTCCCTTGTGATTATGATATGCCTCCTATATATGATGATTACAATGATGGCTATGGTAGTTTTACTCTCACTATTACTAATGAGAAGGATTTTACTTATGTGGAGAGTAATAATGACACTTTTATGCATATGGATCATGATAAGAATTTTACATGCGATGGTTATATTGTGGATTTTATCAATGATGCTACTGAAAGTTTTCATGAAAAAGGGAGACATGGCTTTATATATCACAATAACATTGAATCTTCTCTCCTTTTGTTGAAATTTTTGAAGTTACACCTATTTTGTCTTCCTATGCTAGTCAATTTATGCTTCATGGATTTATTTACTTACAAGATTCCAATGCATAGGAAGTGGGTTAGACTTAAATGAGTTTTATAGTTGCTTCTTGATGCTCCCTTATTGTGCTCCAACTCTCATTTTTATGTGAGCATCATCAAAATTACCATGCCTAGCTAAAAGGCTTTAAAGAAAAGCGCTTATGGGAGACAACCCATCATTTTATTTTCAGTATATTTTGTTTTATTTGAGTCAAGAAGTTTGTTTACTTCTGTAGCAACTTCTTTGTATCTTTATTTTCTTGCAATGTTGTGCCAAGTAAGGTCTCTAGTAGAAAGTTTTTGCTATATTTGAATTTCTGCACAGGAAACAGATTTCTGTCTGTCACCGTTAAATTCGTCATTTA
Source organism: Puccinellia tenuiflora (assembly GCA_012064385.1). Classification (NCBI taxonomy): domain Eukaryota; kingdom Viridiplantae; phylum Streptophyta; class Magnoliopsida; order Poales; family Poaceae; genus Puccinellia; species Puccinellia tenuiflora. The sequence goes on along the minus strand of QRDG01001778.1, from coordinate 1,218,998 downwards.
TTCCAGAAACGACGAAATGCTTTGAGATTTTGTGTTCTGAATCTTCATATATGTATGAAACTTTTTCTAGTTCAGTGATTTTCGATTTGAGCAACTCTAGTGCCTCGAAAAAATTCGTCTTTACAGACTGTTCAGATTTTGACAGATTCTGCCTTTTATTGTGCATTGCTTCCCTTGCGATGTTTATTTGGATCTTTTTGATTCTTTGAGCATCAGTGGCTGTAGCTAATGTTATAATGCATTAAGGTGTGCTTGTGTCACAGTAGAACTTGTGAATTTTTGGTTTATGCACTAACCCTCTAATGAGAATTACTTTGAGTTTGATGTGGTGGAAGTTTTCAAGTAAGCAAAAGGGACGATATGATGAGATCAAGAAGAGTGAAAAGCCTAAGCTTGGGGATGCCCCGGTGGGTCATCCCCAGAAAATTCAAGAAGACTCAAGCATCTAAGCTTGGTGATGCCCAAGGCATCCCCTTCTTCATCGACAAAACTATCAGGTCATCTCTAGTGATACTATATTTTTATTCCGCTACATCTTATGTATTTTGCTTAGAGCGTCTGTTTTTATTTTGAGTGTGTGTTTTAGTTTGCTTAATAAGTTGGATCCTAGCATTCTTGTGTGGGAGAGAGACACGCTCCGCTTTTTCATATAAATACGTGCTTCGCTTATATTTGTTGAGTATTCTTAGCTACTGTTTGTTTTCTAGTAAGCTCTCAATTTTAGCATGTTATCTTGTTTATAGCTGCTAGTTCTTTGTGTTAAGCTCTCTTGTGTTTCACTCTTATTTTTTAGAGAGTTGTTTTAGTTTCTTGGTTGATGTGTTAGATTGGAAAATGCTATGCTTGTGATAGTGGTATGAAATAGAGAAAAGCTGCATAGTCTTGTAGACCATTGTGTAGATAACTTGCTCCTCTTCAATTGTTTTGAGGTATTAAAATAACTAATGGTTAAAATATGTTGGTTAATGTTGTTAAGAGCTGATTAGTGAAGATGTGTTAGTAGAGCGTGGAGCCGTACTTTTCTGAACTAAAAACAACTTAAGTCAATAGTGCTTTAGTGTCGTGATTTCCTCTTAGTTGAAAAGAAGTTTCTAATGGTATAGTTACTGCAACGGTCGGGGAAGCCAACGGGGAACTTGTGTCGCCGCCACAATCCCTATCGGGGTGTCTCTAACCATTTGTGAGACTTTGATACTGTTAGTTGTTTGCAATATACGACATGCTATGTGAGTTTTTGGTTTTTGGCACTTCCACCTCCATATTTTGCTAGCCTCTTCGGTGCTTTGCATTGCCCTTTTTCACATTGAGATTGGTGCATACTTCGCAAGTACATCCCACCCTGTGGGAGATCTTCATCTTGTTCTCCTACACATAAGCCAACTATCTTCCTCAAAACAGCCACCATATCTACATATCACAGCATTTCCATAGCTGTTCCGAGATACATTGCCATGCAACATCCATCATTTACATTACATGACTTTATTTCATTTTTACTTCTTTACCATATAGTATTGCTTGACCATTTGAGTTAGTGTGATGCGTGGTTTTCCACATGTTTTACATCTTTTCCACACTACGCTCGATCATGCATATCCACCATACACCATGTATTAGTCTTTGAGTTTTGAGTACACCAAAAAAGTGTGATGATCATCTTGTAAAATAGAGTGTTGCCTCTACCTGTGAGCATATTGAAAAGAGTCCAAAGTGGCCAATCAAAAGAGTCCAAAAGAGACCAATGAGAGAAAAATATAAAAGAGCCACAAAGGCCTCAAAAAGCAAAAAAGCAAAAAAAAGAGAAAAAGAAAAAAAAGAATATAAAATGAGAGAGGGGGCAACACTACTATCCTTTTATTCCACACTTGTGCTAGTAGCACCTACATCATTATAGTGAGTTTTCATGCTTCATTAGTATAACTATGTGGGGACCAAACGTTATAGAACTTGGCTTGTATATTCCAATGATGAGCCTCCTCAAGTGAGCTCTAGGTCTTCATGAGCAAGGAAGTTGGATGCACCCCCACCAGTTCCATTGGAGAGCTTCCATTCATATAGCTCTATGTGCATCCGTTGCATAGCAATCACTACTCCTCATTCAGTGTCTACTACGGGACTTCCTCTTGTCTTGTGGTTACCTCTTCCACTGTTTGAGCCTTTCTTTTTGGCCTTCCAAACCCCCATTATTATTCTCTTTGCCATAACCTCATGGTGCCAAGCCTTCTTCTTGCTTGTATTAGTTGAGTGGACTACATAACAGTTGATAAGTTAAGTGGATGGATAAAGGACACTTGACTTGAGCTTGGCTATTTCTATTATTGACTGAATTTGATGCTTTGAAGATTGATTGACATTTTACATTGGAGACACAATTTACTATCCTTCTTTCTAAACCTTATGTATGGTTCCTTGTCTCCAACACGCTGATTCATGAAAAGTTCTAGCTTCTTTTAGCTAGCATTTGTAAATCATTGTTTGCTTAATGTCAACTATAGACAATTGTTTTGGATCACCTTATTCACATCATGTGCTTTGCATTGCTATGTTGATCTAGATTGTGAGTTAGCATGTCTGAAATTATTTGTTATCGTTTTACCTACTCGAGGACGAGTAGAACTAAGCTTGGGGATGCTGATACGTCTCCAACGTATCTATAATTTCTTATGATCCATGCTTGTTTTCATACCATTTGCTACATGTTTTGTTTACATCTTATAGCATTTTTATGCATTTTCTGGAACTAACCTATTAACAAGATGCCACAGTGCCAGTTCCTGTTTTCTGCTGTTTTCCCGTTTCAGAAAAGTACTTAAGGAAATATTCTCGGAATTGGACGGGACAAAAAGCAGCAGTCTTATAATTCAATGGACTACACGGAGCCCAAAGGAGAGGACCTGGAGGGCCGTGGGCCGGCCACACCATAGAGTGGCGCGGGACCCATGCCTGCCACGCCACCAGGTGGTGTGGGGCCCACGGGAGCCCTCCGACGCCGCCCTTTCGCCTATATATTGCCCCCGACGCATAAAACCTAGAGGGACCCCGTCATATTCCAAAGAAACATTTGCAGCGCCGCCGCCATCGCCGACAAGTTTCGGGGGACAGAAGTCTCTGTTCCAGCACCCTGCTGGGACGGGGAAGTGCCCCCGGAGCCATCTCCATCGACTCCACCACCATCTTCATTGCCGTTGCTGACTCCCATGATGAGGAGGGAGTAGTTCTCCCTCGGGGCTGAGGGCCGTACCGGTAGCCATGTGGTCTATATCTCTCTCTCCCATGATGTGATCATGAGCTTTGCAATCTAGATGTTGTTATGTTACTCAAGTGGGCTTTATTTATGTGATCTCCGGAGACTCCTTGTCCCACGTGTGTAAAGGTGACAGTGTGTGCACCGTGTGGGTCTTTAGGCTATATTTCACAAGATACTTGTTCACTGATTTATTATTTGAGTTGGATGTCTCTATGAAATTGTGGTGTGTTAGTACCTCCTATGAATGCTCATGGTCCAGTGTGGGGTATTCATTAGTACTTGGGAATATATGTTTGAGGCGTGCTTTTGCATTCCTACACAATGAATTAGTGTTCATTATCCAGCCGGAGAATACTTCGGAGTAGTATATTGAAGTGCTTATATTTATATTCAATTATGATTGCATTGTTGAGAGTGACCACTGGTGAAAGTATGATCCCTAGGCCTTGTTTCTAAGCATTGAAACACCGTTTACAACAAGTTCTGCTACATGTTTGCTTGCTGCCATTTTTATTTCAGATTGCAATTACTACTTATAATCATCCATATTACTTATATTTCACTATCTCTTCGCCGAACTAGTGCACCTATACATCTGACAAGTGTATTGGGTGTGTTGGGGACACAAGAGACTTTTTGTATTGTGATTGCAGGGTTGCTTGAGAGGGATACCTTTGACCTCTACCTCCCTGAGTTCGATAAACCTTGGGTGATTCACTTAAGGGAAACTTGCTGCTGTTCTACAAACCTCTGCTCTTGGAGGCCCAACACTGTCTACAAGAATAGAAGCGTGTGTAGACATCAGGTATTAGAGCTGAAGATGTGAAGAATTTACCTCCAATTGAAAGTTTATGTGAGCCTACCACTCACCCACCTATGGTAGAGGTACACTCTCTTCATAATTTTACTGTTAATGATATTCCTTATAGTAAGCCTCCTAGTAAGTGTTTGGATGAATTTGATAACTTCATTGTTAAACAAACTCATTTTAATATGCAAATTCAAGAACAATTAAATGATAACACCCTGGTTATTAAAAATTTGCATTCTGTCTTGGAGAAAACTGCTAATGATTTCAAAGGTCTTGTTAAGCATTTTCATATGGTCCAAACTCAACTTGAACAAATTACTAAAGTGCAAAAAGACTTGCTTGCTGGAATTCCTACACAAAGTAACAAACAAACTTGTGGTGTTTTAACTAGAGGAGGTATCTCTACTCAAGATCATCTTTATCCTGAGGGACATCCTAAAAGAATTGAACAAGAATCTCAACTGGTTGAAAATAAGATTACTAGTTCCCCTAAAAAGAAAAAGAAAAAGAAGAAATATAAAGAATTAGGAGAAGCTAGTAATATGGAACTTGATAAAGAACCTACAAGTAATAATCCTAATGTTGTCTCTAATTCGGATGCCAAAACTGAAAGTGGTAATGAGCATGATAATGATACTAATGAACTTGAAGAACAGGAGGAGGAGACTGCACCTCCTGTTGCTAAAAAACATGGTAAAGAGAGAGCCATGGGTGCAAAAACCCATGCCTTTTCCATCTAAATCTCAGAAGTCTAAGGAAGAAGAACACTATAATAAATTCTGTGAATGGATGAAGCCCTTCTTTTTGCAAATTCCTTTGACAGATGCTATTAAGTTGCCTCCCTATTCAAAAAATATGAAAGACATTGTTACTAATAAAAGAAAAATTCCTAATGAAGAAATCTCCACTATGCTTGCTAATTACTCTTTCCATGGCAAGATTCCTAAAAAGCTTGGTGATCCAGGTATACCTACTATTCCTTGCTCCATTAAAAATAATTATGTTAGAACTGCTTTATGTGATCTTGGTGCAGGAGTTAGTGTTATGACATTTTCTCTTTATAAGAGATTTTTATTAGATAAGCTTATTCCTACTGATATTTCCCTACAAATGGCTGATAAGTCCACTGCCGTGCCCATTGGTATATGTGAGGATGTTCCTGTTAAAGTTGCTAATTGTTTAATCATAACTGACTTCGTGGTATTAGAAATGCCTGATGATGATAATATGTCTATTATTCTTGGAAGACCTTTTCTTAATACTACAGGGGCTGTTATTGATTGCAATAAAGGAAAAGTTACTTTTAACATTGATGATAAAGAACACACGGTGTATTTTCCAAAGAAGATCAATACCAAAATTGGTTTGAACTCCATTGAGAATATGGAATCCATCAAGATTGGAACTATTGATTGTCCTATTCATACACATTCAAGAAAATATGAAACTCTCATGATTGGGACAATTCCTATTCAATATGAGGTAACTTGATCATCTATTGAATATTGAATAATTTATGTCAAATAAATTTGGTGTGGTAGCAAGACTTGATCAACCTTGATAACAAACCAACTTTAGCAACATAAAGATATCAAGATTCATTAAATTTTCTTCTTTTGCTCATCTTTAGTTTTTCTGTAATTTTTATTTCTTGATTAGTTTGTCCCTTTTAAATGTCAAATTCCTATTTTATTAGCTTAATTTTAATCTCTTATAAGTTCTTCGGGAAAAGTTGTCGAAAATTTCCAGAAAATTTACACGATTTTTATCTTTTGAAATGAGCCACAGAAGTGGCTGGGGCTGACCTGGGGGACCCCCATGGGCAGGGCCGGGTCCCACCCACGGGTGGCACCCAGGCCGTGGCCAAGGGGCATCCCTGCCCTGTGGAGGGCCCCACCAGGTGAGTCTCCTCCCACTCTCTCTCTCTCACTCGAAAAAAACACTTCCCCATTGCTCAAACCCGAGTGTTTGCTTTTGAGTGCTGGGATTCTCGATCTCTTTGTTCAGCCCATTATTCTTGCTGAAATTTGGAGCAAATCATCTCCGGTATGTGACTCCTTCACTCCTCCAATTAGAATCTTGAATGGTTTTGTATAAGTTGAGTATTTTGCTGTTGTTTATGACTTTGAGTATGAACTTGCATGCTTGATTTGTGAATTGTTAGATGGATTTGATACATGTACTAGTTGATATTGGGTTGTAGGAATAGTCTAATGCACTTCCTATATTTTATTTTCAAGTTTTATGAGGTTTGTTGAAAAATTTCAGAAAAGGAAGAACATGCCTAAGTTCAATTTAGGTGGGATCTTTAAGAAGAAGGAGCCCTCTTCTCGTCGAGAAACGAGAGAGTCAAGTTCTAATGCACCAATGAGGCCCTCATATAATGAAGATTTGGAGCCACTTGGTGTTATTGTGCTTGCTCGAGAGACGGATGTGCGTTCATCGGTATACCCATGTTATGAATTTCTACAAGCTGCAGGAGTGAGGAACTCGGGGTTCACAGGCAAGATGAACACGCAGCCCCAGTACCTCAAGGAGCTCTATGCCGGAATCTGTCATGATGATTGGAGAGACTCTACGCGTGCAAAATTTGGGAGCATTTAGTTTCCAGCTGTGAGGTATTTGGGCTATGTCATTGCTCATTGTATCCTTCCCTGGGATAACACGAGTAACATGTCTAGTCTTGATCTTGCTATCCTTGCCGCCGCAATTAATTGTGATGAAACTTATAACATTAGCACTCTTATTGCTCGTCGCCTTAGCACTAACAAAATTAGAGGACCTATTTATGGAGGTATTATTGCTTCAATCATGCTTACTACTGCCATGCTTCCTCCTAAAGAGGATGATCTAGAGTTGGATTTTATTAGGCTTAATCTTGCTGCAATGAAAACTCACCACTATGTCACTTATGATTCCACTTTGGAGAATTTGCAGTATAGGTTATTATTTTGTTTTGATCTGGATAACCCTCACTTTGTGAGATTACCTTCTCATGCTTTGTTTGACACTATTGCTAGGGACGGATATTCATTTCCCGAGGAGGTGCTGTATGAGTACCTTGCATCATTAGTCCATGAGGAGGAGCCGCAGGATATACAGTGGCAGCCAGAGACGGGCGCCAACTGGGGCGTGCCGCCGCCGTGGTAGATGGATCCCACTTAGGCCAAAATCCTAAGCTTGGGGGAGTACGTATTTCTCACCGACACCTTTTTATTTTGTTCACTCAACTATCATATGTCGGTGTATTCATCATTCCCTTGTGTATCCGTTAGTGTATTCCTTTTGGTTTCTTTTCACTCTTTTCAATTTGCTCAGTCGCCTTAGTTGTTCTTTTTGTTTATTAATCAAAAACCCAAAAAGATTTCCTCTTTGTTTGCCTCCTCTTTCTCTTAATCAAAAAGACCAAAAATATTTTCTTTTGTTTCTTGTTTGTTTGTTTTCTACTTCGTTTTTAGTCGCTTCTTTCCAAATTGAAAACAGCAAAAAGATTTCTCTTCTATTTCTGCGCTATTCCTTTCGCTATTCGAAAAACACAAAAATATTTTCTCGTCTTCTTTGTTTTGTAGTTGTTTCAGAGTTCGACCAGTGTTTGTGAAGACACTTGCAAATTTTTATTATTTCCTTATCTTTCGGTTGTGCAAGCGTCTATGCCATAATGATGATATTTGGCGACGCGGATTTGATGAGGAAATTCGGTATGAAGTCTATTTGTTTTCATTTTTTGTACAGATGCTTATCCTCATGCTCATGTTTTAGTTTGCCATGGTAGAATGTTGCGTAGATGATATTACTTAGTTTTTATGGATTCCTATGCTTAGCCTCAACTTGTTAAGAGTGGATAATTTGTCATGTAGACGTGAGCATGTTTTGCATTGTTTATAATATGGTATGGTGAAGTGAGATCCTCCTCCAAAAGATTTATTTGGATTGACTTGGCACATGTTCATACATGTAAAAGACTAAAAATAAATTATGTTAAGCCTTGACGGTTTATTGTGCTTAGAATTGTAGTATCACTCTTATGCTTTATTCATTGATTGACTTTGTCGCAAAGCATGATTATGACAGTAGTGCTCTTGATCGGTCTCTCCCGAGTCTTTTGCTAGCCTCCATTTGCACTGGGTGTAATTGTCCGTCCGTGCATCCATTTTCCTTAAGCCAAAGTATCCCATTTTAGTCCACTATATCTTCCTACATTTGGTATTTCACCGCCATTCTGTCATGTGCTACCTTTAAATCATTCAAAATGCTTCTTTTTATGTCTCTGTTTTTAGCTCATGAGGAAGTAGTAGAGGGCTAGATATAACTTGTGACAAGCAAGTTCATTTCCCCCTTTTTCACCCGGTTTTGATGGATTACGTTTTCACTTGAATCAACCCGAGAGTAGCTTAAGCAAAATATAAATATAACTCACCATTCTCCTCCGCGCAATGCAAAATCTGATAAATCAGCTCAAATATTGGACAGTGGTGAAACCAAGGAGAAAGAGGAGCGTACTCGCTCCTCTAAAAAACCAGCTGCTCTCACAAGTCTAAAAGCCTTGCTTGTTATGAGGGACTAGATAGCCTCTCTGTTGTGAAATCGTTGACGAAAGCATGCATCTCTCAAAACTGTTTTACTTCTGCTTATAAAAATAAAAAGCTCTAGCACATGATTAATCCCTGCTTCCCTCTGCGAAGGGCCTTTCTTTTATATATTTATGTTGAGCCATCACCCTTCTTTGAGCACCATCTTATAGAGCATTGCTGTCATTCTGAGTATAACGTGCTTTGTCCCAAAGTTTTAATGATTGGACATGTTTGAGATACTTCTCAATTCTGAAAACTTTATATCTAGTCACCATTTAATGTCTCAAGAGGTGCCCGACATTTATGTTTTGCCCTACAAAAGGGGCAAGCGAGAGATCACTTTACCATGCCTAGTTATATGCATTGCATTGGTGCTATTTGTTTGCATGTTTAAGTTATTACTTGTTAGCATATTGTGAGTTTTGCATAAGTCTCCATGATTGCTCTAGTTCTATTGTTTTTGTAACTTCTCTCTTGTGCTTATTAAAATACTGATCATGGTTTAAACTTCTATGCTCTAAATGAAGCAAATGTGTTTGTCAAAGTTTCTTTTATATCGCATCCAGTTTGTCAACTGAATTGCTGGAGGACAAGCAATAAGCTAAGCTTGGGGGAGCTGATACGTCGCAAACGTATCTATTGTTTTGCCTCTGATTATTAATGAATTTGTTTGGAACTAACCCGAACTGACGTTGTTTTCAGCAGAATTGCATTTGGTGTCTTTCTTTTGTGCAGGGTTCAGAAGTTCGCAGAAAATTCCAGAAAAATTATAAAAAGTGGAGAACCCTAAATTCAGTTGACAAAATGGATGCGATAAAAGAAACTCATGTAATTCGATGCCAGATTGTTAGGGCACAATGCCTAGTATCCTCTATTTGTGTTACTCATCGTTGGTGCAACTAGTTATGCTTAATGCTTGTCACTTTGGGCCTGGGTGCCATGTTTTCAGATCTGAACACGTATGTTTGCATGAGTATAATTGTTGTTTGGATCCTATCTACTAGTTGTAAGCACTTGTTGTCAACCGGAACCGGAGACCCCGAGTGATAGAAACGGGGACATCGATAGGAATGGTTGGCAACTCCAGGGTTATATGTATTCATTGTGTGTTAATGCTTTGATCCGGTATTCTATTAAAAGGAACACCTTAATTGCCAGTTTTTCCTTAATTGGCCCGGCTGAAACCGGATGGCAGGACAAAAGATGTCGTGCAAGTTCTTACTCCAAGCACGTATAGCTAAATTAGGAATATATGCCTATGATTGTTTGATACTTAGATGCTATTTATATATTCATTTGCTTCGTGCTTAGTTATGTTCATTTCATGAGCTATCTTATTCATGCAACGCCCGTCTATCTGTCCTTATGCCTATGGTGTTTTAATCCCTCTGTTTACACTCGTTACTTTTACTGTCATCATTGCTGTCTTTATTTTATTACCGCTGTTACTATTCTACTGCTGCTATCAAATCACTGTTACTACTGATAAATTGCTTCAAGAGAAATCCTTTTCAGGTGTGGTTGAATTGACAACTCAATTGCTAAGGCTTATAAATATTCTTTGGCTCACCTTGTGTCGAATCAATAAATTAGGGTCAAACTACCCGCGAAGACTGTTGCGATCCCCTACACTTGTGGGTTATCAGCGAACCATTTCCTTGTTCGCCGGCGGGTGCCCCTTACCACTAGCGAACCAGGATCCTGTTCGCCAGTAATATATATTTCTGCTTTTAAAATAAAAGCAGAAATGTATTACAGCAATATATATACAGGAAAATTCATATTCCGACAGTATATATAGAGAAATATTTGACAAAACCAGTAAAAATACACAATTTCCTCCAAAGTTGATCACAATCATAGTTCATCATATTATTACAATCTCAAATAGCAACAAGTGGCGAAATATTAGAATTCGAAATAAATGAGACTGTCGTTATCTCTTCAACCATCAAACACAATGATGTTGTCATCAACTCTCGGGTCTTGACCGTCGTCTTAAGAGTACTCAGAGTCACTGTCAGCGGTCATGTAAAATACGTTAACGTCGGTATCGCCGTGGTCAAGATAGAATAAAGCACCTCCTACCGGCCTCCATCGCATAAGCCCGTACAAGGGCTCTCCAACGAGGGCAACCGAAATAGGTTCGGTCTGCCTCGTTGGTGACACGAACTATGAAGTCTTTGGCCTTGGTCATCTGGACGAGAGTGACCTCAAATGTCCCTTCCTGACGAATGTATTTCCTGACATGCTTCATGAAGTCGCTCCTTGCACTGCATGGGATGGTCTGGCCAAAAGATTAAAAACAAATCATGAAGCACGTGTACTTAGCAGTTAGCAACAAAGATCAAGTAGTCCCATATAGTAACAACACACAATTGAAATTCAAATAATATACCGTCAAAGCTTCAAAGTCCGCTAGGAGCACTATAACAAACTTCTTGTTTTTGCATCTAGCATAGCCACAACTAGCACACGGGGTATTCATTTCCTGCAAATATCGATCGTCACATAAACAATTCATAACACATTATAAACTATTTGTGACATGAAGAGATCAACTATAGGCGATACTATAAGTAATTAACTCAATTGTGTACGGCCACAATAATCATCGGCATTCTCGGAGAAAGACTAAAGCAAATAGAAATGATTTGGATGTGTGCCTCATACTTAGATTGGACACATAAAAGTTCCAGGGATGGTGCGAGTGAGCCAAGTAGGATGCACGATGTGTATTCGTGCATATCACAAGGCTCACTAGCGCCATCCCCGGGATCACATGGTGTCGCTTCATTTTAATCATCGGCATTCGAAGAAAAAGACTAAAGCAAACATAAATGATTTGTATGTGTGCCTCATAGTTAGGTCGGACACATATTCCTGTGATGGTGCTAGTGAGCTAAGTAGGATGCACAAGATGTGTATTCATGCATATCACAAGGCTCACTAGCTCCACCATGGATCACACGGTGTCACTTCATTTTAATCATCGGCATTCGAAAAAAAGACTAATTAAAGCAAACCGAAATGATTTGGATGTGTGCCTCATAGTTAGGTCGGACACATGTTCCCGTGATGGTGCCAGTCAGCCAAGTAGGATGCACAAGATGTGTTATTAATGCATATCACAAGTCTCACTAGCTCCACCACGGATCACGCAGTGTCACTTCATTTTAATCATCGGCATTCGAAGAAAAAGACATGGATTAATGCCTCATACTTAATCATCGGCATTCTAAAAAAGAATATCAATAAGTGCCGCAATAATTAAAAGCATGCAACGTGATAAAGTATTACTTAAATGATTCATTAACCCTAGTAAATAGAATCTTAACCACCATCACCACCACCACCACAACAACATCGTATACAACCACTATATCGATCACCACGACCACCATCACAACATAACAACCACCATCACCGTCACCACCACCACCAAAACAACATCATACACAACCACTATCGATCACCATGACAACCATCACAACATAACAACCACCATCACCACCACCACCAAAAAACCACCACCGCAACGTCACAATCACGACAATTAAGTCACAGGAGAAAAACAATACTAAAAATACAATTTTCACCATAGAGGCATTTTTACAAACACCTTAGATACAGGGTCGAACGGAGAACCAAGCCTTTTTAGGTTGCTCGGGCGCGAGGAAGAGGAGAGCTCGACGGGCGTGAGGAGGAGGGTGGCGGCGTGGACGACGGCGAGGAGAGGTGCCCTTGGTGGAGGGGCACGGTGGCAGCGGGGGGTGGAGGAGGGCGGGGCCGGCTGCGAGCTCGATAGGGACAACGAGGAGGAGGGCTCGGGGCGGCGGCGGTGGCGGAGAGGAGGGCTTGGTGGAGGGGCGGTGGCGGCGGGCGAGAGGAGTGTGCGCGCGGGGCGGTGGCGGCGGAGAGGAGGGCTTGGTGGAGGGGCGGTGGCGGCAGGCCGGTGGCGGCGGGCGAGAGTGGAGTGCGCGCGGGGCGGCGGCGGCGGAGAGGAGGTCTTGGCGGCGGGCCGGTGGCGGCGGGAAAGAGGGCGAGGGGCGCGGTGGATGTGTACGTGGGGACTGGGGAGAGTGCGGTGGAAGGTGTGGGTGCTGCGGTGGATAGGTGTGGGCTTACCTACCGCTGGCGAACCAGGGAGATTGTTCGTCAGCGGTACTTAACTTACCGCTGGCGAACAACAACGACGCTTCGCCAGCGGTAGGTGGCCCCGCTAGGGCCGCCCGAACCCGCGCTTATGTGGCGCCCTCGCTTAGAAAAGCTAGAACACATCGTGAAATATGCTATTCCCTGGATCGAGTATGGATAGCAATTCACAAAAGATGTAATACCAAGCATCAATGTCAATAATTATTACATCGCGAGATCCATAAATAAAATATTATTTACAAATTGCATAGCCAGAGGCTAGCTTGAGTAAAAAGTATGGCAGCGGAAACATAAGTAGCACAGAGAGCTTCATCATCTTCATGTGCCACTGGCATTCATGTTGGTTGCAAGCTCGAAAGGTAGACGTCCTCACTCGTCATCGTAATAACCTGCAACATTAATGTTGCAGCCCAGGGAATTTGGGTCAATACCTTGTGACAGGCCGGCAAGTGATACTTTGGTGGAATATAAAATGGCAAGACTAATACTACATGCTTATTTGGCTGGTGGAGTTTAAGGCTATTGCGTAAAGCAAATTTTGTCCTAATTTTCATAAAACATTTTCTTTCTCAAAAAGAATATGAGACACACCCATGGAACGCATCCAAGGTCTCATATACCCGTGTTCACCCATCAAATTTTATTCTGAAATTGGAATGAAGAGATCTTCTGTCGACATCCATATTCGATCACTCGTAAATGTCCATTACCGGGGACACGACTAAGATCTTAGTTTTATACTCTCGAGAGTTTGTGGCACTTTCCCCACTAGACTCGATCAACCCATTCTAACCTTAACCCACATTTAGTGAGAAGGAAAGGAGAAGACCGAGACGAGACTTTTCAGAAGTACTTTCCCGTGGTACTACTAGCAAGATCACCGTCCACCTACCCCGCTACATCTTCAGATCTCGCTGACCCAGGTCCATACAACTTACTCCGTCAAGACAGAGCCCATATGACTAGTGGTTGCACGGTCGGGCAAACAAACATGGTGTGACATTAATCTCAAACCCTGGGTGGCCATCCACAAGTGCACATACTCAGGTTCACACCATGAAAATGGGCCTAAGCAGCCACTCAACTTTAAACATCCGAAGCCATCCAATTCCACCCAGGTGGTTCATTAATTTAGTAGAATTTTCACCTAACTTACTATAGCAAAAAATTTCACAATTGTAGCAAGCATTTCTACTAAATTAATATAGGTACCTAGTCAACAGGAAAGGATCTAACAGGCTTGCATAGCATAATTATAACAGTAGTAAACCTATCATGCAAACTACTAAGATAATCTATAATGCAGTAACAAAATAATAGGTCCTTCATGAGCTTGTGTATACACTTGCCTTGATCGTTGTTCGGGTTGTCGCAGCACTCACAGTACGTCTGGCACTCCTCACAATCTATTCAACAAACAAACAATCACCAAATCAATACAACAATCCACATGAGGCAATACAAAAATACTATGAATGCATGAAATGCAAGATAACACTCCACAAATTAAATAAATATGATTATATTAAAGTTTCTGTTGTCTAACATATGCATGATGCTCATGATCACAATTTTTATAGTGTTTAATAATTTAGAAAATAATTTATAGGCTAGAATACCTTATTTTAAGATTCTGTGAAAATCATTTAAATGCATGATTCAAAGGTGTAATTTGAACACACCACTGGATAGGAAACATTTTTCCAAGCATTTTGATATAAAGTTTGCAATTTTTGGACAAGTGGATCAAAAGATATGATTTTTACAAGTTTGCACTAAAATCTGGCATTTTATTCAATTCTCTGGAATTACAAGTCAGCCGGGCTGACTGGGCTGCTGACTGGGCGCTGACGGTGCAGCCACACGGCGCTACCCTATTGGTCTGTACCGATTCGGTAAAAAGAAAAGAACATGGCCGTTGGATCGAGATCCAACGGACCACGTTGGATCCATCCGTGCCCGGTGGTGCTAGGTCACCGGAGCACGGTGGCGACGGCGGCGAGTGCGTTCCCGACGTTCCACTGCGGCCGAGGACGAACGCGTCCTACCTAGTGACCGGGGCGGCGAGGCGAGGTCGGTGGCGCGGTCCTGGGCTTCGGCTCCTTCTCCTCTTCCCCGAATAGCTCGACGAAGTTGTGTCCGGCGGCGGACCGAGGCGACGGTGGATGGATTCGTCGACCTGGCGAGCAAACGAGCACCAAAAGGTGTCAAAAAGGGAGAGCAAGGATAGGGGAGGGAGATAGAGGACAGGGGAGGGTGGGGAGTCGCCGGAGTGGCCGCGGCGTGCGTGATTACCGGCGGCGGACGGCGGCATCGCGAGCCCCGATTCGAGCAGCCTGGCGGCGGGCCTGCTAGGGTTCGGGGGGGAGGTGAGAGAGTGCGGGGAGGGTTTTAAGTAGGCGGGGTCGCGGCGTTGATGGAGAGGGAGAAACGCCCGCAATCAAGGTGGCGTCCGCCGGCGGTTTCCGTTCCGGGCGAGTCGATTTGGGGAGGGGGCGAGGTGACGTCAGCTGACGGGCGGGTCCCGGTGGTCAGCGAGAGAGAGAGAGAGAGGGAGGCGTGGGAGGTTGCTGGCGGGCTGGTGCGCGCACGCGGTTGGGCCGCCGTTGGGTTGGTTCGGCCGGGACGGCCGGTTTCCCTTTTTTTTGTTCTCTTTTCTTTTTCTATTTTCTGTTTTTTCCAAAAGCTTTCAAAATAGAGTCAAATCAAGTTAGAAAATTTTGAATAAATACTTTTTGGAACACTGGTTCTGTATAGAACACATTGGCACAAAGTTTTCAATTAAATAAAGAGAAAATAATTGGTTTAGTGACAAGGTTTGCTTAGCACCCCATTATGTCAAAACAAAATATTTAAACCAAAATTTATTTTTAAAGGTTCAAAGCAAGATTTTTTATATGCAATAAAACATGATGCTTATGAATGAATGCATGCTTATGCATTTTTTGAAAATTGGGATGTTACAAACCTAACCCCCTTAAGATGAATCTCGTCCTCGAGGTTCGAAGTTGCTAAAGAATAGATGCGGATGGTCTTGTCGTAGATCATCTTCTCGTTCCCAAGTAGCTTCCTCCTCGGTGTGATGGTTCCACTGAACCTTGCAGAACTTGATGGTCTTGGTACGTGTAACTCTCTCTGCGGTCTCCAAAATTTTAATTGGTTTCTCCTCGTACGTTAAATCACTCTCCAGTTGAACTTCCTCCAATGGCACAGTATCACGTAATGGGGTATCGGCCATCTCTGGGTGACACTTTTTCAACTGGCTGACATGGAACACGTTGTGTACCGCTGAAAGCACTTCGGGTAGTTCCAACTCATACGCTACTTCTCCTTTACGTGAGAGAATTTTGTACGGCCCGATGAATCTTGGTGCCAATTTATCCTTAATTCCAAACCTCTTCACACCACGTAATGGTGAAACTCTGAGATAGGCTCGGTCTCCTATTTCATAGACAATCTCTCTTCGTTTGGAATCCGCATAACTCTTCTGCCTCGACTGAGCAATTTTCAGTCTATCTTTGATCAATCTAACTTTCTCCTCGGCCTCTCGGATTATGTTTGGCCCAAATAAACTGCGTTCTCCTACACCACTCCATAGCAATGGCGTAGTGCATTTTCTGCCATACAAAGCCTCAAACGGTGCCATCTCAATGCTGGCTTGATAGCTATTATTATAAGAAAACTCCGCATATGGTAGATTGTCATCCCAACTAGATTTGTAGTCCAGCGTACATGCCCTGAGCATGTCCTCTAATATTTGATTTACCCTCTCTGTCTGACCATCAGTCTGTGGGTGGAAAGCTGTACTAAATTCTAGTCTTGTTCCCAACGATTCGTGCAATTGTTTCCAGAAATGTGAGGTAAATTGGGTACCTCTATCTGACACAATCTTTTTAGGAACACCGTGTAGACTCACAATCCGCTTCATATAAATATCTGCAAGCTTTGCACTAGAATAAGTAGTCTTCACTGGTATAAAGTGAGCTACCTTAGTCGGACGGTCAACTATAACCCAAATCGAGTCATAACCTGATTGGTTCGAGGTAGTCCTGTGATGAAGTCCATCCCTATTGTTCCATTTCCACTCTGGCACTGGTAATGGCTGTAGCAAACCCGCTGGTTTCTGATGCTCTGCTTTCACACGACTGCATACGTCACACTCGCGATATATTCGGCGATATCTCTCTTCAAACCATTCCACCAAAAC